>JARKIE010000720.1:0-27627 GCA_029378255.1 Mycena rosella
CTGAAAATTATGTTTCTTCAACGAAATGTACAATAAGTCCGGGTAACTGGATCAGTTTTTTTTTTCGGTTGAAATTCTCGAGTTTCTTCTTAGATCTGCAAGGATTCTGCATGCTTGGACGGATATTCACAGCCATACACATAAAACAGGTATTTTTGTCCACATACGGCGCTCAAACGGATCAAAGTCGCCCGATCACTCTGTGATGCGCATCAGTCCTGACGTCCAACCTCGAGAACGTAGCCCTCGGACCTTCCGGCTTCACACAGCGCAAGTCGTTTGCCACAGTCAGCATTGTCGCTCGCGAACCCCAGGATGCTGCGTTATCCGCCGCGAACGGCTCACTCCCCGCGCTCCAATCGTTATGCTCACTGATCCAAGTCGGCGGCAGACCAGGGCAAACCTCGTTAAGCAAGCTGGCGAGCGGGCCAGGCTCAAGAGGCAGCCGCCCGCCACGTCCTTCCCGTCTATTACGCAAATCTGGACCCCCGGCGCGCATCTCCTGCATCATGCCATGTCTCGCGTCGTGCTTTGTCTCTGGAAGCTCTCGCGCATCTCGTGCGAGCGTGCGGCTTGACCACCTTCTCCCAGTATTCGGTGCACCTGGGCATGGATCGGCTTCCTCCGGGTACAAAGACAGCATGCCTGTCCTATTCACGTTCATGGATATGTATATTGATCGACGCTTTCCACCGCCTGGACGCGTACGACGTCCTCGAAGATCCTGCGCTTCATCGCTCTCACTGCGTTAGAGAAATCTCCTCTTTTTTGGGTTGCAGGACACCGTTCAAGAGCGCGGCCATTCTGACACGCCCCACGCCTCATTCACTTGGGAGCGGTCGTAGAAGGCGCTGAACGACCGTGCCGCCCGCTGAATGCGCTGTTACCCCCTGTGTCGTAGTACAATCATCCAGTCACCCGCCGACGATGTCCGACACGAGGTCGTTCTGGACATCCTAGTCTTCGACAAGCACCAATATATGGCCTTCTGCACCTCATGCTCTACCGCGCACAGCGGTCCGCAGTACCTCACGACCTGCAAGCTTGACAATTCTCCCGCTCGACAGTCTCATTCGTTGTATCCCGCTCGAATAACCCCTAATATCGAGTACGCGCAGGCCTCCCAGCCTTCCGGGAGTCGCATGTGTTTCCTGCGCGGACCAGCGTTGCCGGTCTAGCCCACAAATCTAACATTCGTCTTTCCCCCATAACCCCTGAACTCCGTATCCTCCGCCGACTTTAAATCTCTGGCTGCATTGAACACATCGGGGCCCACTACTGCGTCCATTCGCAGTCTGGAGAGCTCGAGGCGTCGGAGGGGATAGTTCGTGCCCTCGTTGCACTACAGCCGGTGTCCGAGATATATATGTTATCGGACAATGGCCGGCGCCGCACGCATCGCATTTGTAATGTCTGACGGATTGTGGACTGTCTTTTGTTCGTCGCCAACTTGCGCTGTTTCTACCCCCACAGTGCAGCTGAGCATCACCCATGCTTATTGGCTACCGCAGCGCCGCAAATCCCAGGATCGTGCCAGAATTAGCACCGTCCAAGGCCAGTTAAACATAATCGCGTATTTATCAACGTGGTAGCAGCATGCCTTACAGTTTCAGGCCCTGATTCTTTCCTTCTTACTCCGGCGCATTCATTCATCAGACACTGAAATGCCCTGCGCTCACGGATTGCCTTATTGATGCGATCCTGTGGTCACCCGAGCTATCTTCGGGTCATTACCAGGATATTTTAATATTTCATCAACCTCCCGCACTACACTCATCAGCGACCACCACTCGAAAGATCCCAGGACCATTCCGGAATTAGCACGCTCCGAGTACTCTAGTGGAATATAGCGGAGTATATCCCCTGGAGCTTCGTGCTAGTCTGTGCCTCAATTTCAGCTCCCTTCCTCCACCCTTTCCCCCACAACAGCAAGATGCAGCCGGCACACCCATTCGTCAAACACCTACTCTCGTACATGGCCTTCTCCCGAACACGATCCAACGACTTCTTCCGAACAGGATTCACCATCGTTGCAATCTATCATCGCTGCGCTTTAAAAACAACTCGGGACACCGATACAGACCCTCACCTTGTCCCACCATGCTTCCCTTCCACCATCTGTCTAGAGCAATTGTATCTTATCGACTGGGATACAGCCTGCAGCATCGTGAGCCTACCTGCGATTTCCATTCCATGATTCATCTCGAATCAGCTTACCCGGGGCGGTGGACTACTCCAGTGGTGCTCGGTGCCTTTATCTTGCTGGCCGCGGCTCTCGCTGCCATCAACGGTACGAAGTCTATCCCGCCCCCAAATGCAAATAGCGAATCGCTTCACAGTGCCGCTGTCTGCGTATGATACGGATCAAGAATCTACGTTCCGCCCGAACGACACACTGCCTCCGCTGCCTTTCAGCAGCCTGATTCCAGAGATATTGCAACATCCGACGGGGGGCTTCAGCCCCCAGATTCTCAGTGTCGGGGATACCATCCAGCTCAACAATTCTGCTGTCGAGTTTACTATTACAGCGGCATTCAACGAACTTGACAATACACAGCCGGTCTCGTCGTTCTCCTACTACAATAATCCATTTTCTGGTGGTTGTGACGTTGTGAGGGCGTATTCTCCCCTGGGTATATGTCGGGGTTAATGTGCTCCTAGACGAACATGACCTTTAGTTTTTATCAAGAAACAGGTCTGACGGTGAGATCGCTGGCCCCATTCTATGACCATTGGTTATGAATGAACCGGACTCCACAGATCGCCGTGACGGTGACTTATCGTATCCCAACTTTGTTCACCTTGGAATGGAGTCGGAATGTCAACGAACCCTTAGCCCCTCCCTTGAATCCGGCACGAGATAATTTCAACCAGCTCGCGGGTGATTTGGTCAGAATACCAACATTCACGGCTCACTGCGACGGGATTGACATATTGTATTTTCTCAGGAAAACGGTTTCGGGACTTGGTGCTGTTCATTCTCGTTCAATGAGGCCCTTTAAAAACTAACGCATGGCGTTATGATTGGCCCGGGGTACGACGGAACATCAATCCTTGCCATTTCTGTCACCGTCGAACCGTGTTGCAATTGCTCTCCCGAGCCGTTACGGAGCATGGATCAATACGGAGCGAGTTTAATTCCAACGCACCCACTGTGCAGCTCTCTTCCAGCCCGGTTTGTGGGAGCAGGACAAGGGGTCATTGAATTGAATTCTTCCGGGCACTTGGGCCAGTACTTCCTAAACGTAAACAACACCTTCGGCGGCTCGATACTGCCCTCTGCGGTCCCGGATGTACCCTGGTCGGCTTTGAACACCCTACTCCAGAACAGCTTCCAATCCATTATCATCTTGTTCGCATGGGGCTTGGAGTCATCCTTGAAAACCAAATCTACGCGTCTCCAGACATGTACAATAAAAGTATCTCGGCTGTCTCTCCGGACCTGGATCGGGATGTTGCGACCATCTCCCGCCTCTCCACCACCAACGCGACCTTGATGGCCGAATGGCGGGACTCCATGCGTCTTTTCAACGAGACTGATCGGGTCCCAGTCATGCCGTATCTCCGCTCCGTTCCCCGGCTGAAACCCTTGGGCTCGGCCATCACCAATGTCTTCGTCTCGACATTCGCCATGCTCTCTGTGGCTTGGGCAGTATTCAGCCTCATTGCGGGAGCCCTTGCCGGGTCTCATACCAGTCAGTTTGGCCCAAGATAATAACTTTGGCGTTGCTTAGTTTTTGAAGCAGCACGCCAAGAGAACAAGATTGCTTCATCCTCGGAATCATACACGGGGAGGGAATTGGAGCACCAAAAGGGTGTTAATTATATGGACGGTGCGCCGGTTCTGCCCTGCGGAAATTCACGATTTGACTCGGTCTCAGAGCGGGACGCCAAGGACGTAACTGAAACGGATCGCGGGGGAACGTTGATTTTACTGGAGCATCTAAGGTGTACTGTCGAGAAAAACAGTATTGCAATATCAGAGATGCAACGTTCCTCGGCAAAAATGCAGCTCTCGCTGGCACGCATGCGGCTCTCCCTGCGGGCGCGTGGTATCCTGGAGGAGGAGGTTGACGAGGACGATCGGAATATTAACGAGGTGGAGCACGAGGGCAGAGGTGCTCTCCCCATTTTATACTCTGAATCAAGCTTCATAGCTGAGATTGATTTGGACAGATAGCCAGGCGGTGGAGGAACATCCCCTTCTTGTGCACCGAGCCAACAGAAGTTCAAGCCTGGATTCGGTGGGCTAATTTTCGGGGGCATGCCACAGATGCGTCCAACCAGGAGCGGAGGAACAATATAAAATTCTACTTGACACTCACACGAATCAACGCAGCTCGTAAGATAATAGCTACTTTATCCATCAATACCACACGCTACCTTGAAAACCCCAGAAATGCGAATCACACATCTCAATCTGGATAAAATTCACCATCGATGTACCAGATGGCTGACCATCAACCAAGACAGATTGCCCTTTCTTTCTTGCGTCACGGCAAATTCCGAGATTTGAGATTTGACCTCTGTGCAAAGTTGAGCAAAATTATCTTCCTCGGTGTTCGAATGTAGGTCGACGAGTCGGCACACTGTACAGGATTCGGAGGCAGCAGTGACATGTGTCGAGTACGCGTACGTCCCCTCCGAAAGCGCGAGGAGCCGATTGGGGCGATTGCGGGGATGCAGCCTTGACAGATCGGAAGTGCGGCTGTCGAAGCTGCGATAAAGTCGAACAATAATAGAGCGTCGACCGCGGGAGACCGGCGCAGGCGCATAATAGCCGAGCAACAGGAAAAGAACACTTAAATTCGAGTCCCGCAGGGACCAGGCTACGACACTGATTATCGCGCTGTGATACATTGATTCCACGAAGAGCAACATGTCTGCGGAACGTAGGGTACGAGGGCGGACAGTCCTCTCTAATCACGCTTGCGCTGGTCCTCGGATCCACAGAAGCTGATATGCTTCTGCAGGCTGGCAGTGATTCGGCGGCGGCGGGCGTGTCTCGGCGAGTGCTTCAGCCGCAGACGCGCTGTGCCGGCGCCAAAAAAAATCCAAAACCAAACTCACCCCGAAGCGGAGCCCAGCCGCCCGCCCTGTGGACCGAACGGCTCGGTGAGCAATCGCTCGAGTCAATTCCAAGTAGACCTCTCGATAGATGACGTCTTCATCTGGGCTGTCCGTGGCCGGAACGCAGATTCCACCTCCAGAATGAAGAATGCATGTGCGCAGAGGGAGTCACTCGGAGTGATTCGGCGTGCAGAATCGCGCCCTACGTTGGCTCGCGCGGGATTCGAGACGGGTGGGTGGATCGTGCGGGGCTGCGACACACAGCACTCAGAGTCATGGCTGGCGGGAATTCGACCGTTCGTGAATAATATTAGGAACAAATGCGTAAAATCCCTAACCATGCATACACCGCACGGCCGGGACACGACAGGGAGGCGTGGGCGGAGGCGGGCGATTATCGATTATCGATACGGGAGGGCCGCAGCCGAAGGAGTCGGTGCGGTGCGTTTCTTCGCGTAACGTACGTTGTATAGGATGCGGGGGTTGCCGCAGAACTACATGTACGGCGAGTACGCGTCCCCGCCCCGCGCCCGCCACGTCCCGAGCCTGAAGCGCCGCCCGCGCAGCGGAAGACGAACGCACGCATGCGCCATCGGACGGGCGCGCGTACACGGCACCAAAATGCAGATCTTGGGGCGTGTGCGGGCGGGCGAAGGAGCGCGTGAATACGGGGCGCACGACTAGGGGGACGCGGTTCCGAAGGAATAGGCGGCGCCCCAGCTCGCAGCCCCGGAACCGCGTCTCCCGGCGCACGCAAGCCCCGAGGACGTGAGCGCGGGGTACTACCGTGTTCCGCGTCCCGCCCCCGATGCCGCGCTGAGCGCACGCAGGCAGATGGGGCGACGGTGCTGAGCTCCACATCCGAGGCGCGGATGCGGCGAAGGTGTCCGCAATGTTCTCCGCGCCCGCCGCGCGCAAGCCCGAGTGCGGTGCGGTGCGGGTACCCCGCTCCCGCGACGACACAAGCCGCCCGGGGCCCTTCATAATTCAATCCACCCTGCCGCCACCGGTTGATACAGGTATATGATCGGCGGGAGACAGTGACGGATGAGGAGGGGTGCTGTGGCAGGAGAAGGAGCGGGCGCACGCGTGGAGGAGGGATTAGGCTAGCCGCAGCCTCAAAAGCACGCTGCCACCGTCGCGAAGTCCCCGCACGAACCGCAAGGGAATGACCACGTCAGCTGCGTCGCCGCGATCGCCCGAGAAGGTGATTGCAGGGTGATTGCAGGGGATGGGGCCACACATCGCACCAGCTGGGGAATCGGCGGCTAACAATGGTGATGCGCAGGCACTCGGAACGCGGCGTCGACCGGTATAGATGAGCTCGCGCGACTCAGTGGAAGATATGCGGCGCGGCAGAGATCGGGTCTGGTTTGGGTGGAGGCTGGACCCCAGATTGCGCCTCGAGACTGCGGCGCTCGCAATCGGACGGGGTCATCGATCATCGCAAGAGTGCAAAGAACACGATCAAACGCGCGGGGCTCGTCCTCGTCAGTTCCTGTGGTCGCTGTATCGAATTGATCTGCGCTACTGCGCGGCGTTTGTGTGGCGCGGGCAGAGGGGATTTCAGCGGCTGGAGGACGCACTGCCGGCAGCCGGGGTATAGCAGGGAGGCCGGCTCGAGGAGGAACGGGGTGCCGAGAAGATCACACCAGGTAGTCATGGCGTTATGCACGGCGTTGGGACAAGAGCGGGGCTAGGCGCCTCCATGGCGAGCTGAGGCGAGGACGAGCCTGTGGGTGAAAGGCAAGACGGAGAACCGGATCAAAGTCGCCCGATCACTCCGTGATGCGCATCGGAGACTCGAGATCGACCCTCCGGCTTCCGAGTCACACAGCGCAAGTCCTTTGCCACAGTCAGCATTGTAGCTCACGAACACAAGAAGACTGCGATATCAGCCGCAAATGGCTCACTCCCGGCGCTCCACTCGTCAAGCTCGCTCTAGCTCGCTCATCCAAGTGGGCAGCAGACCTCGTTAAGCAAGTCGGCGAGGTAGAGACGCCCGCCACATCCTTCCCGTCTACTACGTAAATCTGGAGCCCCGCAGCGCATCTACCGCGCTTTAATAGTACACACAGTGTTTCGATCTGCCGGTGTGAATTCTTCGTGAGAGTCACCGTCAAAATCGCGGTTGAGGGGCCGCCCGAGGACATGATCCTTAGCTTAGGTACAACGTCAGGGAAGGAAATTCCGCGCAGTTTATGTACTTACCACCATCGCGGGATCTCCCTTTCTGGAATGAAAATTATCCAGCCGCATGTATCGTATACCGATCTGCGCCGTATGATTTTGCTTATTGGTAATCCATAAAGACGCTTCACGAGACGATGAAGACTTTCGCCCTATGCCACCAGTCAGAAACCAAGCTTTGAAAGAATTTGAGGGCACGATGGCCACGACTTACAAGTTGTGTTGAGTACGAGTCAGTTGGACCAAAGAGACGTACGGTTGGCTTGTAGTTGCCCATTGTATGCCATTCATACGTGTTCAGATTGAGTGTCTTCTCTTTCTTCGATTTAGGTGGAGGCGCTAAGGGAAGTGCTGAGGGAGCCACTGAGGGAGGTGCCGGGGCCTCGGCTTGGGGAGGAGCGCCCCGAGCCGCTGCCGCAGTGGCTGTACGCTACTCGCATCGCCCGCGAGCAGCAGTCTCCCGGGGTAACTCGAATGTCTGGAACTGCGAGCAGGTAGTGTTTTTGAAGTCTCGCATGAGCCGCCCAATTTCAGGTGTCAGCTTTTTAAGATGTTCAAGTGTCGGATCGGTATGCACTCGGAGCTTGGCAAAAGCATGCCATTCAGCCATCCGATAAAGCAGTTTGAGGACACGGTCATTGTGTTCAGGGGGGAAAAGACCATCGAAAGCCGGGATGGCACATTGTAGGAGATCTTCGAAGTCTCGGGCACCGAGCTTCTTCATTTCCGAAGCATTAGTGGCGAAGCGGCGTATCGTAGCATTCCCGAAGCACGGCATTTGCCGGTATCTGCTTATCCAGATCAGCATGCTTGCGGCGCTAGAAATCATTAAGATGTCACTGTTTATCTAGCTCAGCGACCAAGTCTTTCCCGTTGGGCATAGCATACAAAAGTCGAATGAGATGGATGAAAAGGTTCTTCCACACCCCGAATTCGTACTCGTGCATGAAATCAACAACAAGCATACGGTGGAGATTAAAATTCCTTCCGATACGCTCCATGAACGCATTCTATAAAACAGATTGGTTCGTGCTCAATATAATTGGAGGCATCTGTGCACATACCAGAGTCGGAAGAGAGGAGGTATCTTTGAGAAGATCATCGATCTTCCTCGATCCAATGCCGTGTGCAAATACATATATCTGACAGCGAGCGGTCTTGATGGCGTCGCCGAGGTACTTGCGGATGTTCGAGACTCTGGCCGAGATATCACGGGCAAAACCCATGAGGTGCAGTAGTGATTTCGGTGTGAGGCATCGTGGACATGGGCAACCCTCACCGTCGCGGATCGTTGCAAGTGGAACCCTAATAAAGGCAGATCAATACATGAACTATATGCGAGAGTAACAACTACTTCTCCGGATAATCAGCGGAGTAAGTGAACAGATGTGGATAAACACATCGTTCAATACCATCCGCGCATTTAATTACGATCCCATAGGTATACACATAGATGAATTCATCATCTAGGAGATGCACAGTTTCGAAGGTGTCCCTGACGACTAACATCACGCGGGGTAGCACGGGCTCTGTTGGTGTCTCTGATTCAGGGGGAGGTATGGGGGGTAACGATTCAGGGAGGATATCCCTGTAACAGGCAGGCAAGCGGATATTTCGGTGGCCTCTCCCCGATTCTGGATCGGGCAGAGGACTCGGAGGTGGGATTGGAGCTGGGCCACTCGTAGCGATGGGTGCGTACAGTCCTCGGGGAGATATCTGCCATATCGAAATCATCCGACAGCGAATTCTGGGTGAAAGAGGGTCCCACAGACTGAGACTCGGGGTAGGTGTTGTCCTGAAAGGAGTTCACATGATGACTCTTGGAATAAAAAAAGTTGTACCCACAGGCGAGGACGAAGGTCCTGAGTGTCCGAGTCTAAATTTGCGTTGCTGTAGAGCCGTAGCAGGTGGCGGAGATTTTCTTTTCGTCCCACCAGGTCGAGTTTTATGAGGATTAATACCAAGTGTACGGCTGTAATAGTGTAACATTATTATTTGGAACACTACCTCAGCCTTTTCATGATAAATTACACTGCTCTAAGCTGTTTGCAGTTTTTACACACAGGTTGGGTCAACTAGGCCAGAATTTACACACCTCATCCATTTCAAAAATTACGCAGGTCCTGACATGCCTGGGAAAAATACACAACCTTGTGCGTACTGAAAACATACACAGGTTCATATAGCAGGAAACTGCACACCTTCAACAGTCAGAATAAATTTCCCCACCCAGTGTTCTCTTCAAATACACAGGTATACACCTCTGAAAACGAAAACACATGAATGTACGCCTCCCAGAAACGCACGGGTCCCTAGAACTTGTATCTCTCCTTGGCTTTCCAGAATAGGATCAAAGAATCATGCGGTTAAGCCAGAGGTCAAGTCAGAGTAGCTTAGCACGGGCAAACTGCTAGTTCACACAGAATCAGTCCATCATACTTCACTGGGATCCTCAGTGTCGTTGATATCCGGTATCTGCTTTCGCACCAGAAGCTCCTCAAATTCGTTATAACATTCGTTAAATCGACGGGCAGATTTGGCTGAAGCCCCCGGATGAGGATCAGGGGAGTGTTGTCCTTGAAGAGTACGAGCGGAGGGAAAGCTATGGACTTGAAAGTGAGGAAACAGAGGAGCGAGATTAACGATGGTCGAGACAGCGCAGGACCAAAACGGATCGTGATACCAAGGTTAAACATACATAATATTTCTCAAGTACACCAGAGAGAACCTATCTACCACCAAAGATATCAGGAAGCACGGGCTGAAGGTACAGGCGACTCCGAGGCAGCCAGCATTCGCGGCGTCTATGTGGTGTCTAAGCCCTTCAGCTTCAACATCTCATTTGCCGAGTTCAAATGGGAATTCGAGTTCTGATCCCTTGGAAATGGAAAGGATCAAATTGGGAGTATCGGCAGAGCTTGCCGGAGCCGATACGATGTCTTGTGATGGAGGAGTGACAGGTGGCGGTGTGTCTTCTCCTCTCGAACGCTCACCTGCACTCTGCATATCTCGACAACCAAGTCTTCACTATCCCCAATCTCACCAAACTTTGATTCTACACTCTTTCTACCATGCCCCGATTCACCAAGACAGTCTCCCAGCTCTCTCGACCTGAGCTCCTATCCGCACTTACTACCTTTGCGGAGGACACTACCGGTTCTGCAACCGCTCTCCGCGCTCGTCTTAAGGCCTACATTGACGCCAACGAGGACCTAATGGGGGACACGGACTATTGGCACTTATTCACACGAGAACAGCGCACTCGTTACGCCAACCGCCCTCCTACACCCCCGCCATGGGACGGCATTGCCCCTAATCAGGACGCCCCTTCCCCACCTGGCCCCTTGCCGAGTCCGGAACCCGGGGACGAGCTGGATACCCAGGTTCACCTCCTTCGAAGCCTTCCTGTGGAGGCCCGCGCCAGGATGTTTGATTCCGTATTCGAACGTGGTTAGCACCTTTTACATTTTACCTTCGACCTTTAAACCCTCCATTCCCATTTCATTCGTATTTTCCACATTTCTCTGAGACTTTACTCTCGGCGCGTTTCACTTTGGGACTTTACTCCCGCGGTTTTACCCGCACTTTCACTATGGGATTTTCTTCCCGGCGCTGCTTTCTGGGATTTTACTCCCGGCGCCTTTCACTTTGGGACTTTATTCCCGCAGTTTTCCCCGCATCTCGATTTTCTGGGATTATACTGCCCGCGCTACTCCTTGGGACATTACTCCCGGCGCTTTTCTACTTTACTTGCGGTTATACCCACTTCACCTCTTCATTGATTATACTCCCCGCGCTACTTCGTGGGACTTTACTCCCGGCGCCTTGTTCTATCTCGGAATTTATTGTCGCGGTTATATTCGCATTCATTTTACCTGCGGCTATGCCCGCTTTACCTTTTCATGGTACTATATGCCCCGCGCTATTTTGTGGGACTTTACTCCCGGCGCGTTGTTCTTTCTGGGACTTGATTCCCGTGGCTATCCCCGCATTCGTTTTACTTTTCATGAGACCATACTCCCCGCGCTATTTTGTGGGACTTTACTCCCGGCGCGTTGTTCTATCTGGGAATATTACTCACGCGGCTATCCCCGCATTCGTTTTATTCGGGTCTATTCTCCCTCTACCGCTCCATGGGACTTTATTCTCGGCATCTTTTTCACTGTGACGTTCCCCGTTTTTTCCGTTTTCAGGAACAATCCTTCCCGCACGACCATTGGTCGGCAACTTACACCATGTTCAAATTTACTGTTCACTTCCCTGCGCTCGCTGAATTCGACTTCACATATATTAATCTCGTTATTTCTCTACAGAACCTTCCAATGATGTCCCAGCCGCTCCCTCGACTCCATGTCGGAAAAATCGAAAACGGCTGATGCTGCCGTAGTAGGCCCTGCAAGGCCTGATAAGCCCGTCAGGGAAAAGTAGCCCTATCAGGTTTAAATATGTACCAAAAGCCGCATATCAGGCTTGAAACGGCCTGACGGTCCTTATATGGCCTGAAGGGGGTTGTAAGGTCCTGTCAGGCTTTGAGAGAAGGTTGAAAGAAAAGGGCCGATCCAGTTTATTATATTACAACTGGGTCATCTCTTCTAATGATTGAAGTTATTAGTAGTGTTGAGTATTAGTAGATTAGTAGAACCTACGGAATGAAGGAATGAGGAGTACGGGATTCGAACCCACGCGCACTAAAAGGATTGCTGACCAAACGACGCACACTAGACTACTTCGTCAGGGAAGACTTATACATACTTGATCGACCACACTATTTATACCTACGTACCGGCCTGATACGGCCTGACACAACCTTGCCACCGCTTTTCATTTCTCATTACCGCCTACAAGACCATGTACCGTTGCAATGAAATCCGCAATAAGGTATAATTTATCTGCATCTGTGAGCCATCGCTGCTGCATGCCCCTAAGTTCCTTAGATACTTGGATCACACCACATCCCCATACCGGTCTCCGGAGAATCCCAGTCTCGCACTTCACAGACTCTAAATCCCTGTCAAGTGCACAAGGGTGGTGACCTATCCAGAGATTATAGTCCCCTAGTTTCAGTTGGGCTGTTGATTTTTCCAGCGAGAAAGAAGGAAGACTAGTACTACTGCCATTCGGGTGCCATCAACGTCGATGGCTGCATCAAGCGAAGCTAGGTGAAGGTCAACGAGGTTGAGACTGTAACAGACCAGTTGAGATTAACTCTAAATCCGGAGCCCTTTTCCTAAAGCAATTGCAGTTACAGTGTCGCGCCGAGCAATGCTGAACTAGCGATGATGATGCAATCAAAGGCCGCCCGAGACTGCTCGCCGTGCCGAATTTAAGTGCCGCGCTGCGAACGACCTTATCTGGACTGAATGGTCCTTATAATGGCCTTTCAATGCCTTATAAGGCTGACATTCAAGCCTGACAAGCCCTTATAAGACCGTCAGGCTCTGGGATGCCTTATCAGGCTTTTTTGATTTTTCCGACATACACATCCCTACGATTATCCCAGCCGCCACAACGAGGGTGGCAACCATTCCTTTCGCCCCTCAAGCAATCTCCGCTGCTTCGTCTGTGCTACCGATGATCCCACCCACAAATCGCGCGAGTTGCATCGCGAAACGGCTCGTTACGGGGAAGGACGCCCTCCTCATCAGCGATAAGAACGGGAATGGACGTAAAGACCGTAATGGCAACTCCTATTGCTATCCGTTCAACGGTTATGCTGGCTGCACCAGCGGAAGCGCCTGCACCCGTGGCAAGCATCGGTGCTCGCTCTGCGGCGCCAAGAACGGTCATAACGCCCAGACCTGTCCCTCCGTCTGATTTTTTCCCCATCGTTACCCCGCTATTGCCGGACAAGTGGGAATCGGCGCTCAAGGCCGCAGACATTTACCATCTCTATTCCGACGTGCCTAGAGGCCTTCGAGAAGGTTTCGATATGGGCGTCGATTCCACTCTCCTTGAAACTTATACTCCACCTAATCACACATCCGCTGTCGCGCATCCCACTGTTATACAGGACTACATTAATAAAGAGCGCGCCGCTCGCCACTATACCGGTCCATTCTCGCGTTCCCGTCTTCAACAATTAATTGGACACTTTAGAACATCACCTCTAGGCACTGTTCCGAAGGCGGGCTCCCCATAGAATCGTCCATGATTTTTCTTTTCCACGCAATGACCCTTCCCGATCCTCCATTAATTCCGAAATCAACCCCGACGATTTTACGTGTGAATGGGGCACCTTTTCGGAGGTAGTTCTTGTCGTCATGGACGCGCCGCCAGGTACCGAGGCTGCCACGCTAGATGTCGACGCCGCATTCTGTCGATGCCCTATCCATCCTTCTCAACAAGCCTCGTTCGTTATCCACTGGCTGGACCAGTTTTACATTGACCACGTCGCCCCGTTCGGAAGCGCCAGTCCCGGTGGCGTGTTCGGACGCTTAGCTGACGCGATTGCTGCAATTTATGCTGCCAACGACTTCGGCCCACTTAAAAAATGGGTCGATGACTTTCTTTTGTTCCGTTATCCCATCTCAACCACCCCTCCCACCTTCACCTACGATTTAGCCGACATCTACCGCCTCGCTGAGATTTTAGGTTGGCCGTGGAAGCCTTCGAAAACACGCCCGTTTTCGAATATCTTCAAATACCTAGGTTTTTTGTGGGACCTCGTGCACAAGACGATTCCAATTCTCGAGGACAAGAAACTGCGCTACATCACAGAGTTGGCTTCTTGGCTTCCTGGCGCTTCCTTTACACACAACGAAGCTGAATCTACTCTGGGAACGTTGGTCCACTGCTCTCTTGCCGTTCGAGATGGCCGTGACCGCCTGCCCGCAATCGCCAAATTTACTGCATCATTTTCCCATACCGCATCTCCATTTTCTCGCCGAATACCCAACACCACAGTTCTCGAAGACATCGCGTGGTGGCGGGAGCAGCTGTCATTCGATTTCTGTGGATCCCAGATTATTAAACCACCTTCGCTGTCCCCGCTCGAATTTTGGGTCGACGCTTCCACATCTTGGGGGATCGGCATTGTCTTCGACGGTGTGTGGCAGCGCTGGAGGCTATCACCTGGCTGGAACGCCGACGAGCGTGGAATTGGATGGGCTGAAATGGTAGCGGTGGCATTCGGACTTTGTTTCGCGATCCATCAAGGCCATTCTGTAATCCTGCCGGCTTACCTACACACTCACACACACACACACATCACACAGCCACCTTCCTTTCTTGACATCGTACGACTATCTGCTTTTCTTGTACTCTCGCTACTAGCTAGACGCAACCCCCGGAACGGGTCTTATTGTTCTGTCTTGGTCCTTTCCTTTTTTCTCCTTCTTTTTCTGGTCTCTGTGAACTCTCAGGTGAGCAGAGTTCCACATTCCAATGTTGACTTCCTCGTTCGTTCCGATAATGAAGGTGTTATCAGGGCCCTCGCTGCCGGGAAGTCCCGGAATCCCGAACAGAACCGCGTTCTTCGTCGCATTGTTGCCCTGATGCGGTCCCATTCGATGTGGATCACAACTTCCTATGTACCCTCCGCACTTAATTTGGCCGACAAACCTTCGCGCGGGCTCCCCGCCTCAGGATTACGTCGTGCCGCTACATCTTTTAAACTCCCATACTGCCTCAAACCCTTCATTTACACCTCTAATTAATTGTTCTCCACGCATCTTCAAATAACTATATATTTCGTTTCACATTTTAAAAATTCGCGGACGCGCAGCCCCACGTGACGGTCGAACTGGCTGACACACTTGAAATTTTCATGTTTCAGCATTGACTCACCTCCCTTCCTCCTTCACCATGCGCACCGACAATCCTTTATTATCCACCGGCTATTTTCACTCTTCCGCGCCACTAGCGCAGCCCAGTATCGCACAAAACCAACCGCAGCATCGATCCACATCGGCGCGGTTAAACCAGAGGCGCCCAGTGCGCCCCAGTCACAAACGGCACATTCCACCGCAGATTTTCCACACCGTCCATCACCATTCACGCCTACCAATGAATATCAAAGACTTGCACCTATCCCAAAAGATCATTGAGTGCGTGGACCACGTGTTCCAACATGGTTGGGCCGATCCGACACTAGCCAATTATGGCGGTACCGTCGACCACTTCCTCACCTTCTGCACTGCCGCAGGTGTCCCAGCGAAATTCCAACTTCCAGCAGATGAATTTGTACTCTGCGCATTCGCCGCATCCAGCGCCGGTGTTCACGCGGGTTCAACAGCTCGGAATCGCATTGCCGCGCTTAAGGCGTGGCATATAGCTCAGAACGCTGAATGGAAAAGAGGAGCCCGTCTCCATTATATCTTGGCTGGAGTGGAACACCTGGCACCCGAGTCCAGCAAAAGACCACCTTGCCCACCCATTAATTCCATGATGTTGCGTGTGCTTTACGACGGCCTAGATTTCTCCAATCCCCGCGATGTCGCAGTATTCGCAGCTGCTTGCATTTCATTCTGGGGTCAATGCCGCCTCGGAGAGCTCCTACCAGTCTCCTCTTCCTCCCACGCGTCTAAACATCTCCTAACCCGCCGACATGTATCAAAGTCGTCGTGCAATAAACGGTCAACAATTCTCCGCCTTCCGCGCACAAAAACAAAAATTCAGGGCGAGGATGTGACGCTGGTTGCGCAAACTGCTCCAATCGACCCGCGCACTGCACTCAACATGCACCTCATCGCTAACAAGTGCACGGATTCCGCCACACTGTTCACTTATACATCGACTTCCGGCCCCACCATTCTTACAAAGCCAAAATTTTTAACTCGTTGCAACAAGATTTGGGCACGCGCAGGGTACCGCGTGCAACCGGCCATAGTTTTCGCATTGGCGGAACTACGGAGCTATTACTGGCTGGTGTTCCTCCCGACGTCGTCAAGGCGCTCGGACGTTGGTCTTCAAACTCTTTCCTTCGATATTGGCGCTCTTTGGAGGAGCTTGCACCTATGCACGTGGAATTTATCCACACGGCGCAATGATTATTCGCTACCTTCTTTTTGTGGGTTAGCCGATGGCAATGCCTCGTCTGGGCTGCTCATTTGGGTTCATCTTCGCCATCCCCATCGGCTTTGCGACCTGGAGTTGGCTAGGCCACTTCTCCATCCCCACTTGACTACGTAGAACGGAATTGAGAATAAGATGCTAGTCAAATAACTCGTGTTTAAGACCCGACCGCCGGGGCCCTGCTATATTCGCCTATCCTTGCGCCGTGCCCGTCTCTTACTGTATAAAAAGGCAAATTGTCATCACACCACTTCTGTGACTACAATGCACCACACAGTAGGAGTAGTAATGCCCCTATGCTGCCAAGGAAGCACTCAAACATTAGTGCCAAAAAGGGAAGTCAGATCCCCGGACGATCGGGAAAGAAGTGAAAGTCAAGGTGGTGCATGCTCGGGCCACTTAAAATGAGGTGTGCAGTTTATGTGTTTTTTATGGAATGTTCCGTACCTGTGTATTTTCCGGCCGAAGTTGAACTTGTACAGTTTGGCAGGGAATTCTTAGCGGTGTGAATTTTTTATTTAATTCCCGTAGGTGCATATTTTTCTACCGTTTGAAACCTGTGTAAAACTGAAAAAACACCTGTGTAATTTTGCGAAACACCTGTGTAAATCTCTCCGAAATGGGCAATAGTAATGTTACACTATTACCCCCATACGAGCGCTGCCCTGTCCCGCCGCGCATTAATTTATATCTGCTGGAATTCAGCCCATTTTTCGCAACCCTCATGGTGCCGAGTGAGGGCTCCCGTGGAGGCGGCAGATTCCTTGTATCCTGGCGCACCACAGATGAACCCGGCCATGCGCAAGAAATATGAATATAAGGCCGAGATAAAAAATAAGGACGGCACCAGTAGAAACGTCTGGTGTCCTGAGTTTGGTGGGTGCCCATGGGACAGGCCTGAGAGGTACTTATCTGCCACGGCGGCGGCTATCGTCACGGAACCGGCATTTGCGCTTCGCATTTGCAAATTCACTGCACGATCACGCACTACTTTGTTTACTGTTTGATGCAAAAGTGAGCACGGGATATATTACGAGTACTTGAGGTAATCGTTATTTAATCAATCGACATGAGGTTTTTCAGGTCTCGGTGAAAAGTGTCCCAGCTCAAGATTGCAATGCAAAATAGGGGCTGTGCTATTGTATTTAGTGGCTGTGTTGAATGCATAATAGTGGCTGTCCTTTAAATCCGCTTCAAAATCTGTGAAATTATAGTGGCTGTGTTCATGCTTTGTAATTAGGTGCCAATCATCGGTTGCGTTCGAATACCACCAGGTGTCTTTCTTTTTTACAATTTTCATCTTTGCCTCTCTCACGCACTTGAGCAGTTCTTTTTCAGCAGATCATTTTCGGAATGCATCCTCGTTGCTCCCATCCAATTTTCAGTGTGCAAATTGGCCTGTTACTTCTGGTGTGCATTGAAGTCTATGTGGCTGTGTCTGTATGTTTGGTCTCGGCAGATTTCCCTGTGGCCCTCCACCCTTCCAGATTTGCAATGGCAACTTAAATCAGGCCAGCCTGTGATTGTGTATATCAGATATATATGCCTACCCAAAACTGGCCAGTGTCCGGCCATGTATCACGCGTTCAGGTCGATACCCGCCAAAATCTGTCGCGGACACGTGCAACTTTCTCACGGTGGTTGCTATCAGAGACCAGGAACCCGGCCACCCTAGGTAGTCAGCCATTCATATACTGTCTACTCAACTTTCTCAAGAATTTTGGCTTGGGGGAGGAAGTACAACCTCCGATGCTGGTCTGTGCCAAATTTGGAGGCAGAACAATAAGTTGATGGCAACATTTTGTTAACTCCGAGTGGCCGTCACGCCCATTTCTCCATCAATTCTGTATCCATCCACGAATTTTGGGGGTCGTCCTGTTTGTCTCCTTCTGGGAAATTATCTAAGTCATTTATCCTTCAAAAATGGCAACAATGATTCAACCATTAAATAAGGAGTTCGAAAATTAGGTACTGAAGGTGGAGACTTTGGTTAATGAGGTCTGTGTCCAGTCACCATCGCTGGGGCATTCAGGGTCTTCTGTTGAACCGTTGCCATCTGTAATTCTAGAGAGAAAAAAAAAAAAACCATAAGTGCGAGTTTGCCGGGCCGTGCCGCGGCCTTCACCCCAAGTAAGGGCGAGCATGTTTGTCACCTCTCGTCCTCCCCCCCCCCCCCATCATCCCTCCCGTACATCCCCACGTCCACCCCCATCTACCCATGCCACCGCCTGCCACTGGATCCTCTTCATCACGCTCGAGCCGGCGTCGCTCACGCTCGCGCTCCTCCAGCCGCAGCCGCAGCCGCCACAGATCGTCGAGCCCTGGGTTTAATGGATGTGGATTGCAATTTTTTTAGTGGGTACAGAGCGCCGGTTGAAGCACTCGCCGCTGACGCCCTCGCCGTGCCGCCGATCCAGGGCAGAACGGACAGCGCACCCGACGCGCGTACGCGTGATTTAGAGACGGGAGCGCGTGGAGAGTGTCCTGCGTCGTACCCTCCCTGCTACACTCCGACGCTTCGCAGACATGTTCGCTGAAGCCGTGTTCGTGCCTTCGGAATTAATTAATCATCGCAGCTCGATATTAATCAACGCTTGGCGTGATATTCGTATCCCTGGCAGGATTCAAGTGTTCGTTTGCTGCTGCTCGGCTGGTATTCTGTGCGTCAGCATCCTTTAAGCGCGACGGCCCATGTCCGGTCTATTATTCAGTGTTCAACTTCGATCTCAGTTTCAACACGCGCTGCTGGCGGGGATCTCCAGGCCTCTCCGCCTTTCGAAATTCCATGTGATCAGTTTGGCACAGGTACAGCGGAGGGTCTGCGCTGCACCAGCCGTGAGTCAGCGAGGACACCTATTCAATCCACGCAACTCTCTGGCTGTGAACGTAGTCCTTGATGATATACGCCCAGCTTCTTATATTATAAGATCGCAAGTTCAAATCGGACTCTAACCTCTATTGCGTCGGTGTGGTTTGTTTCAAGATCTTCGTGGAAATATTTTAATTTGTAATCTTCAACACAATAACAATGCCATGCACAACTCAAGGAGATAGACCAAGATGAAATCAAAGCGAACCGAACCCTCAATATTGCCCGTGTCGTGCGCACAATGGGGTGATACTCCGGGAAATTGCATGACTGATTCCTAAACCGAAGCCCGGTTTGCTCGATGCACAAGAAGAGGGTGCTCCTCTAGCGCTGGGCTTAGAGTATCTACTCAAGCGGACTTCAGTTACGACGGTTAATTCAAAGTCTCAAGTGAGACGTGCACACCTGACCTCGGCCCGCTTTATCTTGTCGATATTCCGAGTGTCCTCGTCGCCCTCCTCCAGGATACCATGTTTCCGCAGAGAGAGCCGTATCCGTATCAGAGAGAGTTTCATTTCTGACATTTCGGCACGGTTTGCCTCTACGACTAGACCTAGACAGTCAATGGATGTGTGTGCTGGGGTCGTGTGCATCTCGTCAGAAACGAACAGGCTCTGTTGGCTGGCGTCCCGGTCTTTAAATCGTGTCAAATGCGGAATTTCTCGAGAGAGAGCCGAGACGTACCTTCCATCAACCCCTGTTGGCCCTCCATGTCCCAGCGCATGTCTACGTCCGGGCTCATAGTAGCCTTATCGTCTTTACAGACTGCTTTATCTGCCTAGAGTTGAAGGCCACAAGCAAACAATAAATCAGCAACGTACTGGCAAGTGATGGGTCGCCGAAGATGTTGGTGTTGTGTACGTCTACGAGGCCCTCAACGAGCCCCCAGGCACTGCGTTGAGGCCCCTCGTAGTCACAGGTTTGCCTACGTTCTGCTACCTGTGACTACATGAGACTACATATGTCTACATGTGTCGATCCCTGTAGACACACCTTGGGTACAATGGATCGACGACCCCTGCGACTACACGGCTATCCCGGGAGTCATCAGAATTTGACGGGTTTGATGATCGTTGGATTCCAATGGGTGTCCATATGAAATCCATTGAATAAGCACCTCGTTGGATTCCAACGATTGTCATTTTTCTGTGAATATGGTGCCATTTTTGCCGGGTAAAACGGGACAATTTGAGCAAAGATTTCCGCAACAAGAGGATCAATCTGGCGACCACCCGTGTATTAAGGAGGGAGGACTTAACCTCTCTGGCAGAGTGCCGACAGAACTGCGTCCTGCACATTCAATTCATGGGATGTGCATCAATCCACTATCCCCGTCCCTCATGGCTAATCGCTCAATCAACACATGGACGGACCTCAATAATAATCGCTAAAATAAGAGATGGAAGGGGAGACTCGATAGGGGACATCCACCTCCGAAACTCCGCAGTTGCATTGCACAGACATTACTGATTGGTATGCGTAATCATTGTATATGTATTGTATGCCGTTACGGGTTGGTTGGGGGATCTCTATTTATTAGCAAGCAGAAAAACTCATCAAGAATTATAACTAGCTACCGTTGTGGTCATAAAGTTGGAGAAGGAATGAAGTTTCTATCCAGTCAAGGAAAGCCGTTGGGATTCTGAAGATTGATTCGACGAAATCCATCGGGAAAACCATTGGATTCCATCGATCTGCTTATTCGATGGCAATCAGTCAATCACCTGTCAAAATCTTCAGAAAAAATCATTGGATTTCAATGGGCATCAAATCCTATCAAATTCGGATGACGACCGGGATTGCCGTGTACATTAGACTACATGACGTAGCCACATTACGTCTGCGTTCGGCTACGTTCGGCTACTTTCGGCTACATCCGGTAGACACATGGCACCCAAAGGCATGGGTGGATTTTGGATTCGCGGCGGATTACGGCCAAATCGTGGCTAGTATATATATGTCTACCTTGGTCTACATGAGACTACATGTGGCTACCCAAGGTAGACACAGGTTGCGTGCGTAGCTACAGGTAGACACATGTAAGCCAGGTGGGTCTACACAATGTAGTCATATGTACCCATTGGGTAGACAAACATCTGTGGCTACCCCTCTGTCTACACCAGTAGACACATCCTGTGACTAAAGGTGGCCTCAATGCAGTGAGGAAGAGTTCCATGAAATGTACCCTCCTGTTACCATGAAACGGGCTGGAAGAGAGCTGCACGGTGGGTGCGTTGGAAGTAAACTTCCTCCGTCTTGATCTATAGATGCTTCCACAGCTTGGGACGGCTCGGCAGCGCAATTGCAACACGGCTCGACGGTGACAGAAAAGGAGGTAAGTAATGTTCCGTTGTAACCCGGAACAAGAGACCCCAGGTTAGCCCTAACCTCATCTGTTAGCCATTCGAGGGTGCTACGGAACGAGAGTGGACAGCACCAAAGCGTGAAACCCCCTTCCTGAGTAAATACACCATCTCAATCCCGTCACAGTGAGCTGTGATATTCTTACCAAGTCATCCACGAGCTGGTTGAAATTCTCCCCTGCGGGATTTATTGGGAGGGGATTTCGTCGAGACCGCTCGATTCCAAGGTGAACAAAGTTGGAATTTGACAGGTCCCCGTGACGCCTATCTGTGGGTCCGGTTCGTTGATAACCAACAAGATATGCCTTCGCTTCGCTCCGGCAGATTAGAGTGTGGTAAGGCCAAGATTGCTCAATCCACTAAGCTGAAAATATACCGTCTCTGAAAGTACTGTATACGGTGTACATGTCTATGCCCATCTGTGGTAGGAGCAGATCAGGAGAGATTGCAAATGAATTGGGCAGGCTTCCATTAGAGTCATAAAATTCCCAGCAGATTTAGAGAGCTGTTTTGGTGTAGGCCTCGTAAGAGTGGCGCGCCGCAATCCCGGGGAACGTCACTGCTGTGTTTGCAGTAGTGTTCTGCCGTCGTTCGAAGTAGCCGCCGTCAGTCGGGCTGAATGGCACATCAAGTGACCATCCACGACGAGCTGCCCGACACGCCGGAGCTAAGAGAGGTGTGATTTTGGGACGCGACACGACGCAAATACGAAATGGGAAACTGAATGTGTGCACTCCCATCCTGGATGTCATGAGGCTATGCGTGGTCAATCAAAAGACAGAGAGATCGGGATATGAGGGGAGCTGTTGCAATGAATCTGCCACGCCTTCGAATTCGGGTTAAGGATCCCCAGCACATTTTGAAAGAGTAGTTTCAGGTGTCGCATTAATGTGGCGCTACAATGTCATGGAAGAGATCATATTGGGATGTCGTGTGCCTCGAGCGGACAGAGATCGGGCACTCGCGGCCTATCTGAAAAGCGGATGAACGAAATCCGGACTCCACTTCCGCTTTCGAGTTCGAAAGTTCCCAGCAGATTTTCAGAAGTTGTGTTTAAGACAGTGTTCGGAGTAGCATTGCGGCGTGGTGTGCGCAGTACGCTGCGGGTTTATCGGAGGCTCATGGAAGCTCCGGGCTGGCTAAAAGACCCGAGGTCGAGTTACCGCTGCGGTCGCAGTTGAGCTGCGTCGCTGTGGGGATCTTTTTTTCGGTGTCAATTGGTTGATAGTGCGTCAACCCGAGACGATTAATACCAGCTGCGAGGGCAAAACTCTCACAGCATACAGATCAGATCAGACATGCACAGCATACCAGAAGAGTAGTCGCAATTAATCGGGCGATCCATTCTGGTGAAAACTTCCCAGCAGATTTTGGTGTTTTGCGTTTGCTTTGTTTGGCGCCATGGGTAGGCAGAATCCAGGTTCCGCAGCCGTCACACAGCCTAATTAACTCGGGACTTTCCGTCATCTACGAAGTCCCAACCAATTTTTTTACAACTCGGTCCGCAGTCCTGGTCGCAGTCATCTCAACATTGTGTTCCAACCAACATCTTATGGCACAAATTCCTCAGTTGTGGTTTCTTCACAGCGATATGTGAGAGTGGGGATCGATTTTACTATGTGAAGTGTTACAGGTAACACGTAAATTGTACGCTAATCAGGTAGTACTACGAGCGGAGCGAGTCGTATGGCGGCGGCCCTGGGCCGTGAAAGTTGATGAACCAGATGTCGAAGCTCCGAGAGCAGTTGTCCGGGTAGCTGTGGTGGAAGGCGTGCCAGTCCCTGGTGGAGGGGGTTGTGCTGGAGCAGAAGAGGAAGAGTTTAGATGAGCCCCGGATCTAGCGACGTTCGGGGATCCAGGGGGGGCTCTGTACTGCAATTAGACGTACGTCTAACGTCGCAAATGAAATGTGCGTACTTTGCAGGCGATGGATAGTTGGGGAATATCAAAATGGGCGAGTTGAAAGAAAATGAGAATAACACACATCTGCATCATAGGGTACCGATATGCATCGGCAGCGAATCTGGTGAATACGGGATCGCACTCGGTGTTAGCTGGAATGGGCGGGTTACCAGGCACGAAGGGAATTAATGTAACGGGAGGATGGGTTGAACTGTGCTCGTGGTGAATCGATGTGCGAGGGCCTGAAAAAGCCGAGGATTGAAGCTAGACATCCGGTGGACGGGAAGAGACGGGGAACGTCGCAGGTCACTCGGGTATAAATCGAAAGTAGTGAAAATGCTGCGCAGGGATCTTGTGCCTTCATTGACTACCGCGCAATGCTGTAAATTTAGTACTTTTGCGCCGCAGTGAGAAATGGGAACACGGTTTCGGAGATTGTGACGTAGCTTGGGAACGTTGCAACTCGCCTGTTCTCACTGGTCTGAAACAGCTCAACATTTTGTAGCGCGTAGTTCGGTTTAACATGGAACCTGGTGGCGTCGGACATTGTGAGAACGGAAATCAGGAAATTTGCGGCGCAGCCTGAATTCGCAGTGGGAAACTTTGGAGTCTAATGGAGTTACAGACAGAGGCGGAGCTGAGATTGAGCAAAGGGCGAAGAATAAATGGGGAAAGAGCACAGCCGAACGAGCATCTGCTTAAAGAACGGTTAATGGTCATAAAATGGGGCCAGATGCCTCACCGTCTGATCTGTTTCTTGAAGAAGACTAATAGTCATGTTCGTCTAGGAGCACATTAGCCCCGACATATGCCGTAGAGGAGAATACACCCTCACAATGTCACAACCACCAGAAAATGGAATATTGTAATAGGAAAACGACGAGACCGGCTGAGTATTGTCAAGCTCGTTAAATGCAGCCGTAATAGTAAACTTGAAAACAGAATTGTTGAGCTGGATTGTATCCCCGACAGTGGGAATCTGGGAGCTGAAGCCCCCCGCCGGATGTTGCAACATCTGTGGAATCAGGCTGCTGAAAGGCAAGGGAGGCGGTGTGTTGTTTGGGCGGGATGTAGACAGTAGATTCTTGATCCATCTCGTACACAGACAGCGGTACTGTGAAGCGATTCCCTATACGCATCTACGGTCGGAATAGACTTCATACCGTTGATCGCAGCGAGAGCGGCGGCCAGCAGGATAAAGGCGCCGAGCACCACGGGAGTCGTCCACCGCCCCGAGTAAGCTGCTTCGAGATCAATTACAGAGTGCATCAAATGGCAGGTAGGCTCACAACACTGTGGGCTGTATCCCAGTCGATACGATACAATTGCTCTAGACAGGCGGTTGAAGGGAGGCATGGTGGTTTTGGTCGCTGTTAAGTACATGACGGATTGACGCCGAGAAGAAAAACCGAATGAGATGTGATGTGGCTAAGAATAAGATCACACCTTATCCCACCATGCTTCCCTTCCACCGCCTGTATAGAGCAATTGTATCGCATCGACTGGGATACAGCCCACAGTGTTGTGAGCCTACCTGCCATTTGATGCACTCTGTAATTGATCTCGAAGCAGCTTACTCGGGGCGGTGGACGACTCCCGTGGTGCTCGGCGCCTTTATCTTGCTGGCCGCCGCTCTCGCTGCGATCAACGGTATGAAGTCTATTCCGACCGTAGATGCGTATAGGGAATCGCTTCACAGTACCGCTGTCTGCGTACGAAATTGATCAAGAATCTACGTTCCGCCCGAACGACACTCTTCCTTACCTTGTCCTCGCGTTCAACGCCCCACATCAACTCCGATGCCATCTACACAATTGAGGCGCTGGATGGACACTAGACTTCGCAGAGAAAGCGTGCTGATGCGCCGGGCTGACTATCCCGGCCGTGCATATCCATTTCCGACTCGCTACCAAGTATGTGCCACAGGATGGGATGTGGCAGTCGAAATGAACACAAACGAGATGTGATCCAGAAGAAGACCCGGGAGGCGATGCGGATTTCCGATTGTTGCATCGCTCAGATTATCATGCGAGTTGCGGATCTTCAAGCGGAGATCGTGTTGTGATGAGTGGTAGTGCTACCTCGTTTCATTTTCGTTGCGACTCACGCCCGGAAGATACATAGGGGCAGCGGTAGCGGGCTACGAACAAGCTCTCATGCGCATCACAGAGTGATCGGGCGACTTTGATCCGACTCTTGGCACAGGTTCACCAGGCCCCGTGAAGTTCCTGCCAAGGGTTGTCCAGAAAATTGGATTTTTGAGGGTGAAAATTTCAGATTTCCTTGTCCAAAAATTGGATTTTTTAGGCCGAAAATCGCAAACCCTTGTCAGCCGATTGGATTTTTCAGGCCAGGGTACAGCAACTTCGGCAGTCGTGCACCCAAATTGTGATCAAAAAACTGATCAAAACCCTCAGAGTATGCAGGAAAAATCGGTCATTCCTGGGGCTTCAGATAGATGCCGGGAAACGGCCGTCTTTTCGCGAAAATCTAATGTGGAAAGCGCGAAACCCGGTTTTTTTGGCAATTTTCATGTGACCACCCCTGCCGCTTAAATACACTCTGTGCTTTTCGGGGCACATCATTTAGTCCACACGGCAATCCCGCGCATCTTCCTTGGCTTTCAAGGCAAATAGTCACAGTCCTCGTATACCTCAGATGTATAGTTTGAGCGTATGGAATAATGTATTTGGATTCCTTAAATGAAATGGGATGCTCTGGAGTGAACAGTACGACTGCGAATCAGCAATTTAGGCGGGTGGCCGGCTAGCCCGTTTTTGCTTTATTGCAGATACCGCCAAAATAAAAATTCGGAAAGTCATGAAATCACCGTGTAAATTCGTGGAAAAATCGTCAAATCGCACGCAGGATGCATATCTTTGTTTGAGGGCCTATATCTGTCAAGGTGGCCGACTACCCAGCCTCTGATAATAGGTCAAGCATTCTTCTTTTTTGTGCGCTGTTATCAGCGATATGGACACTTTTTAGATGGAAGACTCACTGGCACAATCGCCACGAGGAGACTGATTGCAGATGTCTGTTTTTCTTGCACTGATATCCATCATCACCAAAAAGCATCTGAGGCGGCGAACGCACCGATCGAGGACACGAGGACCGAAAGCTCGACAAAGCAAAATGTATCTTTCATGTCCAGTCAAGTCAGGAGTCAGGGAGGCACAGCCTTTTGTCTGAATGAAGCTAGACAGGCGAGATGCTTATCTTTTGCTTTGGCCGATAAGCATGACAGATGGAGGTTTGTGCGCGGCCGATACGTCGTGCCATTAGATCTGGAATGACGCAGCTGTGGATATCTCGTGTATCCCAACTAAATTCCGGAAAGACAGTTCATTAGCGTGATATATTTGGATAGAAATGAGGTCCTCCGTACTTTTCCACGAGAACAAGGATGGGAGCAGATGCACAGCACAGTCGTTGTGGCTGGGAACATACCACTAGAAAAATGACTATCACCTCTTGGAGGGTCACCGGATGGATAAAAATAATGATATATCCGTTTATCTGAAGTTTTGCATCACTTTGCCCTTCATTCAAGGGGTGCCACAATCTGGATTGCCTAGCATATATTAGCCTCTTATAAACACAGATTACAACAATATTCCCATGTACCTCATCTGTTGTACGTGCCTTTCATGGAGACCTGCGTCCATACAAATGGATCTCAAATTTGACCGAGCACAAATCCTCAAGCGGGAGCGTGCATGAATCCATTTTTACGACACTTCCCCGAAACCGCCGGGCCTACCTGCTGCTTCTTTCAGTGTCCCCTTAATGCCCGCTATCACTTCCCTTTCAAACACTCGTGTCAATCATTCGCTAGGCAATCCAGATTGTGGCACCCCTTGAATGAGGGCGAAGTGATGTGTGAATTGCACAGTCCAAGGCATGAGAATCCCATTTATCAAAGTTATTATAAGTACAAGAGCGTGATGGGGCGCTTCGAATGACTCGCGACTTGCACGATCACGATCAGACCGTACCAAATTCAGATAATCATCTACGTCCCTTCAAGTTATCCTGAGTATGTATGTAAGCCATGATCGGTTCTTTTGTCTGCTTTATGAATGGGATTTTGGGAAGCCTTTGCATCTCGTCTGCCTCTCAAGATGTCGTCCTTGGACTCTACTCTCGGTGTCTTGGAACTGGGAGGAATTTTCAGCACCCTCCTCTTCGGAATCACTACCGTGCAAACCTTCAATTATT
>JARKIE010000721.1:0-27544 GCA_029378255.1 Mycena rosella
GTCAAGTCGAGTCGAGTCTGCGCGAGGGTTGCCAGCTGTATCATAATTCAAGTGAATACCGGGCGCGCGAATTCCATCCTGTTGCAATGAACAACCACGAATGTTATGCGGGGCGGTCGAGCACTTGGAGCACGCACACACGGAATCAGGCCTGAAGTAAATCTCAAACAAGATCGCCGAAAGGCGGCCTGCGTACCTATGCAAAAGTGCGTAATCTGGGGCCTGAATTGTATTTACATGTAGCTTCGCGTGCGGAACTCGCATTGCCACCTGCTACGAAAGGCAGCGCGGTGCGAGTCCCACGAGCTCAACAATTGACGCGACGGCTCAAACCTGCGAGTAGCAACACTACGAAAAGCAAAAGCAGTTCGGTGTTAGTCCCACGAATCAACAGTCGACACGAAGAGCATACCTGTTCAAGGCTGCGCGGATTGACCCTGTTGAAGTTGGCGCCACGTCCGCGGGGGTCCCACTGCGGTCGAAAGTGGCGCGTTAAGATGCTGAAAACCTGTTAGCGGATGTGCGGGATTTAAATTAGATCAAAGTGTGTGTACCTTTCCATTGTTTGCTGCGGTCGATTCCAATTCATGATCAGTCCATCGGGAGTATTTGCGAGAGGGTTGAGCATGCAACGCTATGGAGCGGAGGTCAGTAACGGTGCAAGGGCATTACAGCCTGCGTACGTTCAACGTGGACCGAGGAATTCCAATGATTGCTCGGAACTGGCAGGTCCGAGTCAGTCCGAGTTGGAATTTTATAACGGAGAGCACTTACATTTCGGACGACAACTTGGGGTGCTCGCGCATGCAGAAGCTGCAATACTCAACTCGTGCACGGACTGCGGTCCGAGTCAATCCGAGTTTAACTGAGCACAGACTTACTTCCCTACCTATAGTGTAGCAAAAGTCGGACGACAACTTGGGGTGCTCACGCATACGAAGCTATACAGAGTAAGTAAAAGGTACTCAGTTTAATATGTATGTGCTGATCTCAGTGTGGGTTCAAGGATACGAACGTGTCTAAGAAGTTGGATGAAAAGTTCATGTGGATCTACGGCCTGTCAGTAACTCAGCGCAAACGTAAAGACTAAATTGAAGCACTTCACATAGCCGTGTCCCTGCTTGAGGTCATTCCGAATCGAGACGAGCCTGAAGTTTCGTCAGGATGGTGGGACATACAACATTGAACCGCGACTTGCCGGAGATATGTGTATTTGCAGCATGTGTTGAGCCCAGAGATGATGTACCTGTGACTAGAGACGTCGGTAAGTGGTTATGCACAATTGACGCAGCTGATGGGGCTCACCGTAGGGGTCACCGAGATGCCCGAGATTCAGTCGAGATACCCGAGGTTCAGTCGAGATGCGCGAGAGCCGATATTCTGGACCGAGTTGGGCAACATTGTTTGTTGTACGAAATATATTGATAAACGGCACATACCTCCCGAGTCAAACGGGCATAGTCCCGGTCTTTCGCGATGAGCGCGACGACATGTAATTAAACTGGCCGACTGGAGTCAGATAATGGATGACGGATGAAAATAATATCCCGCGCCTGTGGGTGTACAGCCATAGGTTCGTCACACGAGTTGTGATCAACAGTGCGAGTCAAGTGAACCAAGTTAAAAGCTGGCTCGCATATCATTGAACTGCTCGATCGCGAAATCTGTGTTGCATCAGTCAGCTGGTTCGGGTCAAATTCAATGTGGATAGACTGACACATTAGGTGCATATGGAGACGGACGGAATGGCGTGCTGAGGCCCGAGCAGCCAGATATCCTGCGATATGGCGACGCAAAGGACGAATGCGGATGGTGCTGGACAAGGCTTGGATGATGACTAAGCTAAGGCTCTCGCCAGACATGGACACACACACAGCTACTGTATCGGACTGCTTAGTTGGCACCCTGGTTAGTTGCCACTTGTGAAATATAAGACCCCAGAATAAAATTTTCCCCAAGTTCTGTGTGGGAGCAACCAATGGGACCTCTGAGGATGGTCCATGTCAAAATTCGAGAGAAAGTGATCACTTGAGCGCAAGTTACGGCAGCGCGGATCGCGGTCCGAGGGGTGTAACCATCATTGCGTAACCATCAGCCGCCAGCCGAGGACTGCAACGGCTCGTTCTCGACCAAATCTTCCTCAATCTACGAACCCTGGGGCTCTTTCTGCTCCCCTGATGAAGGCTTTGAACTACGATACCAAAAAGCAGGACTCTCTTCCGCTCATCCGCGCTAAGCACTGGCCAAGTTCTCGCTCCCACTTTGAGTGGCTTTGGATGTCCACCTCCGTATCGGAAGATCACACTGCGCCACCGCTCTGGGACTTGGCAGAGGCGGTATTGTTGACGAAAGCTTCCTTCTATTATATGCTTCAATATTCTACTCATCCTCCTCTCTTCTTACAGCGATGCAATACCCCCAAACCACCTGATTTGGCATCCCGGATCTTCGGATTCTTTCTGAGAGGTCTTGGTGTCTAGAGACCAAGTTGACCATATAAGTACGTGCCAATACCTTACATTGGTCCACATCGAACGTGTGTTGGTCTTACCGACACTGTATCCCGCACGCGGCACACAAAGATTTGAAGATGCTGATTTCCACCCTCCCCATTCCATTATTGTCAAATTTTTTTACCTGTTCCATGGCATGTATGCAGCCTCTGACTTCATAAAAAACTGAATAGACTCTATCTTTATCGTTCTTGAGCAATACGGCCAGCAGATTCCATGTCCGCAAGCTATTTGGCCGGGTGGCCAACTAACCCGTATTTACCTTTTTTGGTCGGCCGCCGGGAAAATATTCAGTACACCCTGCATACGCGGCGTAAATTCCCGGAAATTGCCTGGATCCATTCTGTGGATGTCTGCCTTCATTCTAACACCACAGGGACTGAAACTGTTCTATGGTGTCCTCGGGCCTATGTGCTAATATCTTAGGTGGCCAACTAGCCAGTCACCAACAGTACTCTAAGCAGCAACCAGACCTCACCACTACACCGAGTACTAGTATCCCAAACTGAAAGAGAAAGAATCAATCTGAATCGACTATACTGTGTGTGCGAAGGCGCTATAGTCAATTAGAACAAAGTCGATGAATGGGACTGAGAATTACTGACTTGTGAGTACGACTTGAAGTCAGTCGGGGTTCTGCATTATCAAGTCAATCGGCATTTCGGCGCATTAAAGAGCGAAGGTTATTCCCAATGCGATTCTATGTGCTGTTCGACTGATTACAGACCGAAGGGTCGCGCCAAAAAATTGGTGACTGCAGTGAAGACGATGCAACCACGTTCAAAAATGACTTACCTCGGCTCACGTCGAGCCGAATATTAAGTAACAAACATCACGACCAGCTTGCAGTCAATTTGCCTGCGGCATTTTGTACAGTGCCAAAAAGGCATGGTGCCCTAGTGATCCAGGTGCGAGCGCAAGAATTGACCGACGAATGAATACATTGGGACAATCAGTGGCCTGGTGTTATTGTGTATTGAACTCGGAAATGATAGTGGGGTTGTCATTCCGAGATTGCGCGTCGTTGATTTTGAGATCCCAATTGAGGAAGCCCTGGGGAGCGTACGGGGTCAGCTTGAGGCCAAAGTGTCCGGATAGCGCCTGCATCCATGTATGAAAGTAAAGGCCAGCGTAATTTTGTGGTGAGTGGGTTTGCGGGTTTCTTGTCGGTGCGGCTTTGGCTGTAAACTTCGGGAAAGAGATAGCGGCCATTGTGTTTCCGAGGGGGAAGAATCAATGCATGGTACATACAGGGATAAGACAGTGGTAAGAAGATCTTGAAGAGGAGTGAAAGGAGGAGGAGCGCAGACTGCCGGAGATTTGATCAGAGCCTCGCTATACTTGAGGCTGGAGCCAGAGCGCGAGTAGCGATGCGAGAGTGATCAGAGTGCTGCCGCTTGGCTGCCCGGTGCAGATCTTCCGCCAGGGATACGAAGGTTGAAGCGAAGTGAGCAAGTGAACTGTGGACAGAGGTAGGGAAGCCTCCAGTATGGTTCAAGTCGCTGGTAGTGCTAAGCTGCAGCGCTTCGCCTCGGTGATTCAGAGATCCATAGTTATGCATAGACGCCAGTACTATTGAGTATTCATGTAGCTATAATTGAGAAAAGAGGTTGACCATATCAGTGTATTTTGAGAAGGTTCGTTCGCAGAAGGGGTTATGACTGTGGATCAGCGCTACCGCGTCGTCCATAAAGTTCTTCAAGTTGGTCAATTGATCACGGAGGGGCCGCGTGATGTCGGAAGGGGGTTCCAAGCCAATCAAGGGACGGTGATTGAAATACTGGGTAAGTCCGTGAGCTCGAGCGAGAGTGCGCGCTAGCTAGACACAACGGAGCGATGATCATCATCATGGTAGACGGAAAAGCATCATCATGGTACATGGACGGAAAAGAGACGTGATGCTTGCGTGATGCCGAATTTCGGCCGTGCCACGTGGAGGCACCGCCGCTGATCCGCCTTCGATCCGCTTTCGCTCAAGCAGCGCCGCAAATTTGCGCTCAGACAACGCTAGGATGCTCTAGTCTCCTATGCGACTCAGCGCATCTGGCCCTTTGGTTGTCTTCCGCATAACATCTCACCGATCCCCGCCGCTTCTCTTTCAAACCCGCCAATCTGACTTTCAAAGCCGGTGGTCTCCACGGCAATCGCGGGAGCGTGGATGACCCGTTCAGATACGGCGCAAATTCCCGGCTTCGAGCGAGACTGCGCACTAGCCGGGGCTCAGAGAGAAAACGGAGCGGTGGTAAACGTTAAACGGAAAGAAAGAGGCGATGCCGAACTTCGGCCGTGCCACGTAGAGGCACCGCCACTGATTGGCTTTCTTCTTCTGCTCAAGCATACACGCCAAGTTTGCGCTGCGATGCGCCTTGGGCCGTGTCTCGAATGTGACCACGTCGCATCTGCTCTGCTTGCCTCTCGCCACCGGATCGGCCGATGTACGGCGTGCCTGTTCTCCGGCGCCTCTTTCAGCCACCACTCGAAAGTCGGGTCGCCGTTTATCCGCATCTCCAACAAATGTCGTAGTCGAAAATGCCGATCGGTATTTTCAGCGGCTTCCCAAAATATCTGCTCTGCTGGCCGCTCGTTACTGGATTGACCGATCTACGGCGTGCGCTGCTCTCCGGCGCCTCTTTCGGCCACCACTTGAAAGTCGGGTCGCCGGGTCGTCTTCCGCATAACACCTAACCGATCCCCGCCGCTTCGCCTTCAAAACCCGCCAATCCAATCCGCATCCCGCAGGAGCGCGACACGCGCACAAATTGGCCGGGGCTGGCAGTGGGGCTCGTCCTGCTCGTTTTCGTACTCCGGTAGAGCGCGGTCCCGGGCGTGCCGTTGCCGCCGCCGCGCATGGGGAGCGGGAGTATGATCCCGCACCTTCTCGACACGGACACCTGGTGCGGCGCGATTGTGCAATTGTCCGATCCCTTCATTTGGCCAGTGCGAGCTTCAATTCCTGCGCTCGATGTCGATGCGGCCTTTGAAGATTTCGACGCTCAGCGCCTTGGCCACCCGCATTCGCACCCGTATCCCACTCGCACCCGCATGCGCATCACCACCCACCCCGTCACGATGAAGGTTCTTTGAGCCGGTTTTTCCGCGCACCTCCGCCGCAGCCGCCGCCTGGGCATCATCCCCTCCTCGTGGACATCACCCTCCGCGTTCTAGCGCAACTCTGATTTCAACCCATACCGCAGACGAGGATGGGTTCTGGCGCGGTTTAATCCAACTTTGACTCTGCGCCGCACCACCAAGAGGGCGACGACTACCCCTCGCATCGTGACCACCACCACCCACCGCCAGCGCCGGCGGGACCCCTCGATTAGATCACCCGCCGTCTGTACCCGCCGCCCTGGCGCGCCACCCACACCCGCATCTTGCCCGCATCCGTATCCTCACGACTGAACACCTGGCTAGGGGCCTCCGCCGCTTGGTGGTGCGCCGGATGGGATGAATTGGCGCGGGGACGAGGCATGTCTTGTGAGTTCTGTTTCTATTTCATCCTCTGCGTTCATCGCGCTATCTTTTTACCATGTGCCTCATTATTCAATCCTCTTCTGTCCATTCCATCCCAGCTGACGCCTTCCCTGCTACACATAATCTCGCTCCTCCTCGCGGGCTTCGCCGCACGGGAGCTCCGCCTCGAGCGCGTGCATTCGCGCCCGGGGGCGCATTCTACGAGGCCCCGCGTCGCGTCTATCACCGCACCAAGACAACGCGCGGCACGAATTCGCACGCGGGTCCGTCGCCCAAAATGCGCGGGCGCGCGGGCGTCTTGGCGGCGGTTCGGCGGCATCGGTACGTACGGGCCATCGCGGGCTACACACCGCCGCCGCCGCTCGTGCGGCCCGCGCTGTTCGGCGTGGCGATGCTGCAGTTTGAGGCATTTTGCCAGTGGATGCAGGTACGCGCTTTTTTTGTTTAATTCATCTTTGTTTTCTCTTTGCGTTTCCGCGATTCTGCGGACGTCGTCGATTGTTGGTTTTGTTTATACCTATATAGTGTGCGGAGAACGCTACCAGATCTACATCGGCTACTCGCCGTACGGGCGGTCGTGCGACTGACGCCGATGTTCGTGACGCGCTCGATCTGCAACGTACTCCTGCCGCTCGTTATAGGGCGCCTGCCGGCGCTTTGGCTGCCTGGTGCGTTTGATCTTCCTGCGAATTTGCCGCCGCTAATCAACACCTATGATCCAGCCTCCGGCATGCTCACGTCGATGCTCCGCGGCGTCAACAATTGTGTTCAACCATGTGCAGCACGGCGCCACGCACAGCGGCGCGGACGCGCTTGGGTTGTGCCACGCTGCGATGTGGGCAGGCGTCTCGTTTGGAGGGCTCTATTCGGTTGTTTTTCTCAGCATTCTTCTGGCGCATTTTCACTTTTCCTTCACACACCCTGTTCTTCCTCCGTTCTCGTATTCTGAACTCACTCCCTCTACAACTCCAGTTGCATCGCGCACGAAAGTGGCGAAAAGCCCTGAGCTCGATCCGGGGTGACTCGCATGTTAAGTCGCGTACCAATGGCAAGTCGAAGGTTCGCAGAAACTTTACAGCGATTGGAGAAGTTTTAGTGACCGAATTATGTTCAGAAAAGTCGAGCGTTCCCAATGAGGGCTTCGAGCGAGCGGCCCACGGTTGCATAGATGCGCTCCTTTCGGAGTGGTCCGGTAACATTCCAGCTCACCGTCGTCCCCACAATCGTACATGGTGGCCGACGCGTTCGGGGTTTGTATAGAGTCTGTAGGTTCCTCCGGGCGCAGCAATCGAATAGAACATTGTGTCCGGTGAGAATGATCTGCGGCTTTTCCAGAGACGGAGATCCATCGAAACTTGGCGAGAGAAGTGGATGCGATCAGAGAAGTTGACTCCGAGGTTGACCCAAGATGATTTCCGGGCGATCGGGATATTGCGATAAATGAAGGAGGGCAGTGACCAGCAAATGGGAGATTAAGTTCAGTTCGATGAAGCGCCAAACTTTGTGGTCGCGGATTTTGACCGTGATCCTGCTGGGAGCAAACGCGAGGAAGCGGGAAATCTGAGATAGTACGGCGTGGAGGCTGGTGAAATGAGATCCTTCGCGTCATCCGGTTAGACCGGGAATTTGTAGTCTGTAGCACGCCAGGGGAGTATAATGCGTGCGTGAAAGAGTTGCGAGCGCAATCTACCCAAGTTCTAGCGTTGACATAGAGAAAAACACACTAGGACAATGACTGGGCTGGATGATTTTGTTAATAGGATGTGGGAATTATCGACGCACTGCGATGTTGGTGATTTTCAGAGACGCGGGCGCAGGCCTTGAGCGCTTGAGCCATGCGATACCAGGTTGCGAAATCTTCCGGATAGCGTTTGTATACAGGTTTGAATTCCGGAATAAACGGCAAGCGAAATTTTGCGGGGAGTGGGTTTGTGGTCTGGGCGCGGCTTTGGCTGTGTAAATTTCGGCAGAGAGTTAAGAAGATATTGAACCAGAGGGAGAGGAACATAGGCTGAGATTTGAACAGTAGCTCGCTGTACTTTAGGCAGAGCGTGTAGCGACGCGAGAGTAATTGCAGAGTGCCGCCGCGGCCCCCGGCCCCGGTGCACACCGTCTTCTCCCGGGTGTCCAAAGTTTTGGATCGAGGCGAGTTAGTGCATTGCAGTCAGACGTGCTGGATAAGTTCTCGCTCCGTCAGGAGGAGCCTCCGGTACAAGTCGCTAGATGGCAAACCGCAGTGTCGCGATCGGTGATCCAGAGATCCGTAGTTATATGTAGAAGCCTGTGCAGCTGTACTTGAGGTATAAGATTGGCCATTACAGAGCTGTATTTTGGGAGGATTCGTCGATGGACGAGGCGAGGGCGCGGTAAATCGTGAACCGGCGTGATTTATTTAGGAGATTACTGTTTTTGAAGTGGCCGTTGTTCACGGCAATAAAGGGAGGGTGCAAGGAGGGTAATTGACCTCTCGAATCCTGCGCTAGTATAAGTGCCTGCATAATGAATGCACAGATACCATTAGCGATGAAAAAACAAGGTACTCGCGCCCTGTACATGACCCAGGCTGGAGTCGAACCAGGTCAGATTACGCTCACGGCACTCGAAACAATCATGGCTAATTGAAAGCGGGTGCACACCTCGTCTATTTTACTTGCCTTTGTCCCTGGATAGGTGCGCGAGTAAGGCTGAGCTCTAGCAAACCTACACGGCGACTCCGCGCGATTTTGAATCCGAACTTCGTGTGTATTTGAGTCGATGCATCACGAAATACTTCCAGAGTATTATGCAGTATATAGGTAGCCAGTACATACCATCGTTATCCGCGAAATATAAAAGCAGAAGAGAAGACTTGAAGGAAAACGAGTGCAGGGAGGGGGCATGGAAGTGCAGTAGAGGGAGCGGGACCCGAGACCCCGAAGCAGCGGTGCTGTCGCTGGGCCGGAGGGACACAGCGCAATAAGAACGACACAACGCGCGCCGCCCACCAAACTACGAGGAAAGAGCACGCGAGGATGGTCAGAGCTTCAGAGGAGAAAACTATGCAGCACCGGAGGGACAGACGGTGCATGGCGGCGCACACATTGGCACGCGCGCAGGCACGACCAACAAGAAGCCGGGGAGCACAAAGTTCAGGGCGTGCACCGCGATGAATTTGACAGCAGAGAGAACACGAGAGCGGTCGGCCACGGGTGATTTCAAGGCGGCGCAGCACCCACGCACGCGCTGCGGAACGAGACCTTTGCAAGATGCAGGTGAAATGACCCAGAGGCAACGGAAGCGGAGCAGACAGGAACCGGGCGGTAATATACGCTCAGCAGAGGACTAATAGAGCGAGCGACTGGCGGGCGTGACGAGCCGCGGGCTTTGTGCGCACAGCAACCCATCTGGGGAGGAAATATTCCTGTCAGCGCATCGCTGTCTTGAAGTGAGCGCGTGAGCGCTGTCTGGCCATCGTTGGCGTGGGCGCACTTGATCGAGTCGTCCTGGCGGGAAGGCGCCGGGACCGCGGCGCAGGCAACGGCGAGCGCGAGGAGAAGCGTGATGGCAGCCGAGAGGATCCGCGGCGCCATGGAGAGCCTTCCAACCCGCAGCACCAGGTAAGGGCGGCGATTCAGATGCGCGTGGCGCCGACAGGGAGTGTAGGCGGCCCTGCACACGCAGCGAGCGGCTGATGTGGGCGCAGCAGCAACAAATCGAGCTACCATGCCCAGCGAGTACGAAGAGGCGCCCGACGAACCGCCTGTCAGCACATGAATCTCGCGAATAGAACAAAAGACGCACAATAAAGTACTAAAATATCGCACTAAGCATTCGCCCCACATACGTGAACGTTCCATCCAGCGGCCAGTGCGGTCGTCTTCGGGGCCGGGTCTGCGCTCTGGGCGTACTCCGGGTGTAGTACTGGTGATTGGGCCTGGATTGAGTCGTCCCGCAGCGAGGTGAAAACAAAGTCGGAGAAAGCCGGAACGGCTACGCGGCCCGATTGCCGATCCGCATCAACGTTACGTCATCCGTCACTGTCAAACGCTCTTGTCCTCGCCAAGGGGGTTCGGATCCGTCAAAAAATCCACTGGGGCCGTATTTTTTTATTTCGACCTCCTCGACCAACCTACCTACCACGTAAGCATTCCCACGCACCATATATGGTAATCCGGGCACGTGCTCACTGTCGTGGGCAACTTAGGTGCGGAATCCCGAGCGTACTCATATATCGAACATTATAGCATACGGGAAATACATTCAATGTGTTTAACCAGCATACAAATAATTTTTCACAGGCATTCCGTTCAGCTCGGACCCTCTTTTTTTGGCTACCTCCCTCCGAGGCGACGACGTTTAGGTCCACGAGCTGATCCCGAGTGAACACAGGCATCGCATACCCAAGTATCGGTGACGCTCTCAAGGTTAAGGCAATCCAGATGATACTACAATGAAAATCATGAGCTACCGAATTGCAGCAAAGGAGACCGCTCACCCATTTAGTTTCACAGCCTTCAATTTTGCAGTGGGCAACGTCGCCAGTACTCTTTGAATCGATAGGCACTGCAGAATCACCGCAGATACATAAAGAAAGGTCACCAACATCCTTGGCAACACGTTTCCGGCCCGAACGCGACGAAACCGTGGGCTGTGTGACGGGAAGAATAGGGTTAATTGTCATCACGGGCAGCGGAATCGAGGAAGGTCGCGCGACCGGTGAGCATGAGTGGACGATCACATTCAACGGAGCCTGGGTTTCACTCGGTATAGCCTCCGCGATTGAGGGCAGCGCATCACTGGGCTTTAACTAATATTAATAGTAATTAGACCGTGTTCGCAATTTGAATTTGAATTTAAACCTACCGGTATCTCTGCCATCGCAGCGGTGTCTAGGATAATTGGAGGGATATCATGGTCTACTTCCATGAAGTCCCCGACGCGAGGCAAAAGCGCAGCGGGGAATTCGGGGGTGTGTTGGATGTCCTCCGAGAGCGATGGTGGGATTAATTTCGTACCTTCCTCGTCGTCCGACACCTCAGGTGTCGGAACTGGGGAGGCGTTCCGGAAGGACTCAGGCGATAACGATCGGTCAGGTCCCACCGAGGGCGATTGTCTCTCCACGCTAAAAGAAATCCCAGTTTAATTGTGACCAGTTAAATGAATAGACCAACGTACGCGAGGGCAAGACGCGAGCTGTGTGCACTAGAAACGACGAGAGAGGGCTTGGCTTGGCTTTCTTCGCTTTTTTGCGTTTATCCCGAGCGACCCAGACCTTCTTCATGCCGGCCGTCTCCGCCGTGCAAAGCTCCCAAATGTGAGAATACTTCGTTAGGGAGACATCTGAGTGGTGTTGCATCATGTGCTCCTTGAAGTTGTATCGCCACACTGCGGGGTCCTTGGGATTGCAGAGAGCACATCTGAGAGGGGCGTTGGAGCATGGAGAACTCTCCTTAGAAACCACGGCGGTTCCGTAAGAGAAGTACACGAGGTTGGGGCAACCTCTCGAAATGGCCATGTTGAGTGTCTGCGTGTTTCCGGCACTGCCGCTTCTTTTGAGGAAGAATTGGCACATAGGCCATGGACGAAGACAGAGACCGCAGGGCTGGGTAGAACGGTCGACATTGGTATCGTGAAGGATGTGGGCACCCATGTGAGCGAGTATTGTTTGCGGGTGACCCATGTCGAGGGGCATGGAGGGTGTGCATTTCGGACAGACGTGGGCGTCTGTTTCAAGAAGTGCTTGATTCTCATCGTCTCCTTCACAGACGAAACACGCGCGGCCTAAGCAACCGTGAGTATAGATAAAACTGTTGAGTCGAATTGGACTCACCGAGCGCTTCACGGTAAGGGAAGGTGTCGGTTGGAGCGAATTTTGGGATGGATTTGTTAAGGTTGAGTGTTACCAGATCTAGAAGTCGTGCCCCTAACGCACGAAGAACACCGCTTTCGAAAAGATAATAGGGCTCGCCAATAATGCGCGTCGAGAGCACCGGATCAATGGGTAGAACCAGGCGACCCGGGGCTGAGAGCGAGTTGCGTTCAAGGCCGCGAGCACGCCAGTCGTTTTTGAGCCTCGGGTCATCCTCTGCCGTGGCCGGCACGACTCGAACGATCTGGAAATGAACCACAACTGACTGTTCCTGTAATACTTCGACACCGAGCTGCTCCACGGAGTGGCCGTCAAGGCGGATGTCTGTAACTTCTCCGACACAGACAAACAACTTTTCTTCGCAACGAACCAGGGTGACGATCGGCTCGGATACCAGGATGCAAGGACTCCCGAACGCGAAATCGTGCTCAGCAATATTGTCGAGCTGCTCCGATTTGGATGAGTACCGATCCATGGCTGCGACCCGTCTCAGTCTATCAGTCGACGCCGCCTTGTGGCTGTATTTCTGCATGAGGGACAGCGCGCGAGTTTTGTTGACAGGCTTGTTGTTGACAGTGATGAAATGGTTTACGGCGGGTACGGACGCGGTTTCATCGCGCCCAACTTCCTCATCCACCACAGCGTCCTCGAGAATCGTAGAAAGGGATGTCGTTTCGACAGGAACAGCTGATTCCTCATCGTCCTCGTTATCATCGGGGTCCAGATCAATACGGACGAGTAGAGTTCCGAGGGGAGCAAGTATATCAACATTTGAAGCAGCGTCGAGCGTACAGACGTCGGCAGCAAGTGACGGAAATTCATCTTCGACCAAGCGGCGTCCGCGCTTCCAGCATGTGAGCGGCGTAACGTTCTCGACTGAGACGTCTCCGCGCCACGAAGGGGGCTTGATATGGCCAGTTTTATCTGACAGTTCGGTCGAGTCCCGAGTTAACGCCGGGAGATGCAGCCGCCGCGGGGCACGATCCCAGTGGGGGTATTTCGCAAAAATATTGGCGACCTGGGTGGTACCAGTAAGTCGGCCGATGAGCTGGAGAATGTCAAGATTGGCGTCATTCCCGATCATCGTCCGTAGAATGCCAAATATTCCTCGAGGCGATCTGTCCCGAGCAATATGAGCCAGAATTTACCCGTGGGATCATCGACCTTGGCCTTGGCGACACAAAAGTAGGTGTTTTTAATCATGATCATGATGTCGATGAATAAGAGCATTGGTAAAGCCTTCTTCTGCCCGTCCCGGTACAGAAGCAGCGCGATATGAGCCGCCGCGCTCAGATGCTCAAGTTGTTCGGATAGGGTGAGGTCGACACAGAGATACGGGAAAACCAGATGATAGAAAAGGCTTCCGATTAGACGCAATGCATGGCACTGTGAGCGAAAGCCGGGAGACGAATTAGGGGCAGGTAAGGGGAGGGACCAGATATCCTGCAGGAGTTTGAAGGCGAGTTTTACATCCTGCTTGTCGTCGGGATTGAAAAGGGAATTGATGTGAGTGGTTGAATGGCCAGCCGACTGGAGGTGAACGCGGATGATATTTGCGTTGATCTCCACGCCCATTACGTCCGTCCCAGATTTCCGGAGTAGACGATTTCTGCCGCGCTTGGAAACATGCTTGTAATCCTTGTCTGGGGTAAGGTCATCCTCGCCGACCCAAAAATTCATGTGCGGCAAATCTTTGAGCAAATCGGAGATGTTGGACTCCGGGGACAGCTCTCGGACAAATGTCTTCTCAATGAAAGCCTTGCCACGTCTGCTCTCCCCTTCCGAGGCCACCGAGACGATGCGCAATTTAGTGAGATCTCGCTGGGAATTTACGCCGTCGATGGTTAGGTTAGGTTAGGTTAGGTTAGGGTTAGGTTTGGTGGGGTCCAGGATGCAGCGAACGTGCTCTGGCCCGGTTTCCTTCTTGCAATCACCTGAGACGAGGACCGGCCTCGCCGCGTAGAGACGCGTCTCGTCGCTGAGTCCCAGCGCGGCCACTGTAGCCTGTGACGCGAGTGCGGCGCCGACAAGAGAAGATGGGATCAGAATTACCTCACCCGCGCAATGCACCTCCGATGCTTCCGTCGTTGCCGTCTTCGAAAGACCGCGAAATAGCTCCTCGAGATCCTGCTCGCTGTTGAATTGCAGGCTGACGTTGTGCGCATGCTCCCGGCACACACCGAGGAAGTTATTGGTTTTGTGGTCCCATCGGATCCGCTTCTCGATGGCGATCTCGTCATACATCAGAACTTGATGGACGACTTTCTTCGCAGCGATGACCTCTGCGATACTCTCAAAGCAGGCCTGCACATTCTGTGCTACTTCGGATGGTTGAGGCTTTCCCGGTGATGGGACCAGTGGCGGTACCGTTTCCCGTGTCCGCAAGGTCGTTCGACTCGGAAGGCCCATGGAGCGATGGACAATATCGGCGACACGATTACCGGCCAGTTTCCAAATCAGAAGGGAGCGCATATCCTCCTCCTCGGTGAAGCTCCTCGGTTGATAAACTCCCCGAGCGGCGTCATCATGGACCCGCAGGATGCCTCTGACACCGCGCTTCCGTTTCAGCGCGATATCAACGACACGATCCACCCGCTGGACTACACCGCTGCCGACAGCTTTGACCAATCGCTTGTAATCAGAAAGCGACCGAGCCGTGGTGATCACTTTGGAAGCTGCGCTGAGGCCGTGCAAACGAAGCTCTTGGATCCGCTGATTTTTCCGCCGCAAAATCTGGATGAGGCCGGAAACACCGTGGTACGCAAAGTTCGCATTTTTATGCACCCCGTCCTTGGCGCGATCCATGATGCCCTCCAACGTAGATTCCTCGACAAGATCGGCGCAGGAGCGACAGCTACTCTGGGGATGGGTCGCGATTTTTTGACAACTGGGTGATCGCAAAGTGAGAACTCCATTTGCATATTCGAAGCCCCAGGGTACGGTGAGGATCTGATGAAGGCCGAAGGGATAATCCAATCCAGGGGGGAGGACAAGACCCGGACACGGCAGAGGGCCCGTCGCCGCAGGCGTCTCTTGATCCAGAAGCGGTGAAGCCCCGCGGCTCTCGGCATCCACATCTATCACAATGGAATCTTGCGGCGCTTGGGCGGTTCGCGGGAACGGAATTTTGTGTTTATTAAGCCTGCCGACGGGTCAGTCTCGAATTTGACGCCTCAAGGAATGCACTAACACCAATTTGAGGGCTTCCAGTAGCTGCTCGACCTTCAGTTCGACTACCGCACCCTCCAATCCCCGCTCAGAGACGAAATATTCCATAAACCGCAAAAAACCGCCCAGTCCTTGAGGGCCTGTTTGAATCATCCCTTCCCGTTCCTCTGGGCCTTTCCCGTAATCGAACGCTCCATGGAAATGGGTCTCCAGAGTCTCCCATAAACTATCCGACGGAACGTCCTTCCCGACATATGAGGCTGGATCGCCAGAGAAGCGCGCGAGTGGATTCGTGTCATCGGCCTCGGGGATATTGAAGGGAAGGTGACGGCAGCCATCCCGTAATTGCCGAATCAGGTCCATTAACCTCGGAGAAGTTTTCGGCGCAGCCTTCGAAGAGCGGGAAGCCGTTACCCCCGGTGCGGCATGTGCCAGCTTGCTCGGCAGCGGCACAGAGAGGTCGTGGAAAGCCGAGGTCGCGGAAACGACAGGAGCCGGTGCTGACACAGTCGCTGGGATGGCCGGCACCTTCGCTTTTAAGAAGCCAAAGATTGATTGGTTCGGGCGCGGCAGCTTATCCCGCTTTTTTGCAGCGGTGAGACATTTGCCGCTATTGAGATGCCGTTTTTCCAGATTCGAAACTCCTCCAGGCCCGTAGGGTCTGCGCTCTCCACACGCTGGACAAGTTGCCTCGCCCATCTTGTGTACGTCCTTCTGCCATAATAAATCCTTCGCTGCCGCATCGCCTGGTGCCGACGCCGACTTTTTTCGGAGTGAAATGGTATAAGATGATGTACCGGCAGAGTAGTGATCAAATTACGCACATGGGCGGGAGCCATCTGTCTTCCCGTGGTCCTCGCTCAATGAGACGTCGGCGCAGTCGGAGATTTCTCCTTTTTACGAGTACTTATGTAATCGTTTATAATCAATCGAAATGAGCTTTTAGAGACCTAGTCGAAAAGTGTCCCAGATCTATTCGTGTAACGGATTTAGTGGCAGTGCTAGTCTTCCTAGTGGCTGTGTTGAACGGAATTTAAAGGACAGCCACTAATTTCCCTTCATTTCTTGTGAGATTATAGTGGCTGTGCCTGAGTTATGTAATGAATTGTTGCTCATCGCGCAGGTTCGAGTCTGGTGATACGCATTCTCTGTTCTTTAAGAAATTAAGGTCAGGATCTTCATTTTGGCTCCCCTGCATCCTTTTACGTGTCTTGATTGATTGGTCAAATGCGGGACGTGCTAGGAATTAGATCGATAAGTTTACATTCATGTAACACAAACAATCGATCAAGTGGCATAGTGTACGAGAGCATGGTGTATTGCAGGAAGGGGGATCAGAGGAAGGAGCATGAGGCTAAAAATCACACATAAGAAAACAAAGATCACAATAACAGAGAGAGCTGCGCCATCAAGGCGCCGCGGGACGGGGAGGGTGGACTACGACGTTAGTGTTGCCGCCGGCTAAGCCGATCAATTTCAAAAGAATGATATCTAGCTCGCAATAAAATTGCGGTAATTCTGGGAATATTTTGGAAGATGCATCCCTTAAAAAGCCGTAGGGCGTACCTTTGGATCCAAGGAATTGGTGTAACCGGTGCCCTGATATTTGACCGGCTTCTAAACGGCTAAAATTCGAGCTGTTTAGAAGCCGGTCAAATATCTGTACAATGGCTCCGTGGATCGCCTTGTGCCACTGGGAGACCTTGCTGCTTTTAAGGTATTCTTTCTACACAAATATCCTTAGAATTATCTCTATTTGATTCGAAGTGATATCTCAATGCTATGAAATTGATCGGCTTGGCTGGCGGCAACACTAGACCACGTTGAGGGGCAGAACGGCCGCGACGGGGAGTATGCAGGCTCAATGTTGTGCGGGTACTCTGGTGGCACAGTGCCCGAGGACGGCTTGGGGAGGATAGTCTCCCTTTTCCTTGCCATCGTAATCGGTTGAGGTGTCCGCGAGCACCGACGGCGAGAGCAAGTAGGGGCAGGGCTTGACGGGCGGACGCGCCCAGCTGAATCTTGAACGTAAGCACGCCACCTGCAGGCTGCGAGTGTGTGCGCATCGCCGTGCCATAGCACCGTCACGACCTGCTCCATCCGATTGAATTCAGGGTGCATGTCTTAGCCAGGAGCACGGAGCGGGAGGGTCCGGAGGACATAATTAGTGTCTGTAGTACGTATTGTATTCCTCGTGCTGTACGGCACTAAACAGCACACATCGAGCTCGAGGTAGCACAATATAATCACTGAAAGACACACTGTCAAGCTTCTGGGAAGCTACTGGTCCTATTATTCTAACTCCATTATGAAAAAGAAAAGAGAAAGTCCATAAGTGCGAGTTTGCCGGGCCGGGCCACGGCCATTACCCCCAAGTTGGTATTTGCCCCACATTAGGTCAGATGGTTTTGCCAACCCTGACCAATTACATGCTTGACTCGAGCCGAGTACGGATACAATGCATAAAATAGGGCTCAGGATGCGCCCGGAGGCCTTAAAAGTCACCCCGGACCCTTCTCAGACCAAATTACTGAGAGGTCCATATTTTTTTTTTTTCGGCCTGGCGGCCCAACCTACCTACCTGCCCGGCTTGACCGGCCCGAACCCCCTTGGTCCTCACACCACCCGCTAGGGCTCCAACCGTATTCGTGTATAAATGGTTTTACACAGTTATAACCGTTTTCGTTTTCGTTTTATTTGAGGCCAGGGCTACACGATAAAAAAACCATTTTAAATGGTTTAAACAGTTTTATTTCTGAGCCGACCCCAAGCGGGTAACTCGGCACTATAAGCTCACCGCACGAACTCGTTTCTGGACGATATGTGTAGGGCACACGTTGAGAGGTTGATGTGACCTTGCTGGGGGAGCTCGAACGCTTTTGGGACATATTTAGAACTTGGCGCAGCAACCCGAACACACCAGTGCTGTGGTGGAAGGTGAGAAGACTGTTGTAATTCAACTACTGACATCTATTTCCAGGAGCATGAACACGAATTCCCCATTGTTTCGAAGATGGCGCATGATTTTCTGGCGATCCCTGGCACCGGTGTCTCCGTCCAGCACTTGTTCTCAAAATAACGTCACTTGTGCCAGGACACTCGTGGATCCTTCAAAGCCAAGACCATAATGGAGGCAATGCTCACCAAAATGTGGATCAAGGCTGGGTTCCTGAAACGTGCATTGTTGGACTGCGGCAGGGGGTAGTAGTTGGCTGGTTTAATTGGTATTTGTAGGTGGACCAAAAATATCGTTTATAAATAGTTTAAAACGGTTTTTAAACGTTTATTAACCGTTTTCGTGTAGTTTGACCAGATCACTACACGAAAACTAAATGATTGGAGCCCTACCACCCGCGAGTCGATGAGTAGAACCGCAATGGCTGCACGGAACCGCCCTCTAAGCGCCTGGCTCTCTGTGCTGTCTCCCGCGGCATATATGCCGTTAACGTTCCGCCCAGCGCCCTCCTGCTTTTTTGGTGCTGTCATTTCCGAGGATCTGGGATGCCCATAACAGTCTCGAATACCGCCCCCACCGCATGGACCTGCACGGGGGGGAAATACGCAAGCGCCTGGGTACGCATTGTCCTACGAGTACCAAGGTGCGTTCCGTTCTCTCGCTTTCTGCGTGCCTCTCCTTTCTTGTTTGGCACGATTGAAACCCAGGTGCGACACGGGCTCTGGCGTTTCTTATGCACGGTGATACCACTTGAAAGCAGTCATGTTCGGCTGTTCACCCGCACCCTGCCTGTAGCTCAGCGAGGCCCCTGTCAGTGGCGGCTGGCAGTGGTCGTCGCATCCGCTGCGCTGCCCGGAGGATGCGTCATAGGCCTCTGCCCCGCGTCCCGATTTTCACCTCCTTCCTCCCCCAAGGAAAACCTTTCCCTGCGCCGTGGATATTTCCCTTTCCTCCTCATTCTGGATCCTCCTATTTTTCTCTTTCTTGCTTCTAATCGTACACTCCGTGTCTCCCGCCCACTTGCGCGCCGAGATGTCGCGGGCAGCTCGTTGCTGCGCTCGCTCATCCGCACGCACCGCTGCATGCGGGCGTGCATCCGGATCAGACAGCGTTGACGACGAACCGGGAAGCTGGATACGGGTCCGCGCGCGTCGTTTCCGTACGCTCAGCTAGTGGATATGTGGAGCGCGGGAGGTGGTGCTTCCGCGCGTTTCCCCTTGGAACAACGCATATGTGTCAGCGCGTACGCTCTGCTCCCGCTCGAATTTGCCGCGGGCGGAAGTAACGGGACGGTCGTTACAGCCGCACACCTCACCGTCGCGCTTTCGTGCGTATCTTTCTTGCGCGCGCACCTCCGAGCCGTCCTTGGCCGTGTGCGTGATCTCGAGCAGGTGGCAATGCATATGCATCCCCCGGGACGCACACCAGACGTGTGAGGGCATGTACACATGGGCGTAACGCCGCGGGATTTAGTTCGCAGATTGGTGCGAGAGTCCGGAGAGCTGGCGAGTGACCCGCGGCTGGAGGGATGCGGCGAGCAAGGACACAACTGCGCGCCGCATACACTTCTCATCCCGCTTCAAGTCAGCCGACCTCCAGCTCGCTGTTTAAATCTCTTTTGTCTTCATCGTGTGTCCGGAACCCCATCTCGTTCTCCAGCGCTAAATAGGTGCGTGATGTGGGACGAATTGCGCGTCAAGTGCGCGTCGGTATCGTACTCCTAGTATATCCGTACAAGTGCGTCAATATAATCGACCTGCAGAGATTTAAACCACGGGGCCTGCAAAAATTCTGTCGCGCAATCCTAGAGCATTCTGACAGCTGAATCCGCGAAGACCATGCCTTGAGACCGACGCTGATAATACTTACTGGGTGTCGCACTTCTGCTGCGCGAATTTCTAGTTCTAGTCGGACTTGGACAAACTCGGTTCACACTGCATCACCCGGCCACTTCTCGCGCTTTGACGACTGCAGTGGTTGATCTTTGGGTTCTTAGGTGCCCTGCTTTGACTCCTAAAACTAGCCTGGCGCTGCCCCGCCCGCTTTTTATCCTGCTCGCGAGTTTTTGTTGATTGACAAGCAAACCTGCGTTTCTGCACAATGCCGGTCCCACGTTGCAGGAATATTACTCCCCGTTGTGAATTATAATATTCCAACCTACTTTAGCGACTCGCTCTTAGCTTGCCCGATCCCTGTCACGTTATCTATTCGTCACCTTATTTCGCTCCGGAAAATACGCATCTCGGAGGTATCTTCCTCCCGCTCCTCCCTTGACTCTCTCTGGATCCGAGAATCTGTATCGCAGCTGTCTTCGTCTGTCTGCGTCCGATTCTTCGGCCTCGTGTTTAGTTTTATTAGGCATCTTCCTCGATGTTCTTGGTTCTTCCCGATACGCACGAAGTCGCTCACAAGAATTACATGAGCTCAACACAAACTGCAGATTGTTCGCAATTGCATATATATAGAGTGTAAGACGATGTGTGGAGAGAGAAGTTATGAATCGCTGAAAATACGAGACCTGATTGAGTTCCGAGGCCGATTATTTTTGGTTGCTGTGCAGGGCCCCAGCGTGGCCTGGATAGTCATCTCGGAGGTATATATATCCTCCCGCGCCTTCCTCGAGTGGCTCTGGGAATTGCTGGGCCTTGTCCGAGGGGCACCACCTTGATGTTTTTGGTTCTTCCGACAAGACCTGTTTGTTGAGTTCCGAGGCTGACTATTTTTGGTTGCTGTGCGTTGGCTGTGCGTTGGCTGTGCGGATGATCGAAACTGGACAAGCATCTCACAGCGTCTCACCTTCCTCCACCATGTCGACCGCCCACTCCACTGCAGCAAGATTCAACTCTACCCGACAGGGCCCATTTGGTGTCCTCAGCCCTTCCCCACAATCGAAATCGGACTGGCTAGAGACCTCGCTCACGACCGCGAAGGGAGTTACGGCGGCGGCCGAATGCCTTCCTTTTCCCTACGTGAAAGGTGTCTTCGGACTGGTCGTAATCATCCTGGAGACAGTCGAGGTTGGTTATTTGTGGAGTTACTCTGAAACATGGTCAACTTTGACCACCCACAGAAAGTGAAGAAGAACCGAGACGACGTGAAAGAACTCTGCGACAATGTCATGGAAATCGTCAAGATCATACAGGACCAGCTATCGTCGCATGGGGATACAGCTGCTGTCAAGTTCAAAGGGCTCTGCGAAGATCTTGAAGGGTGGGTGTGAATATTATGTACATCCTCAGGCTGTGCTGACGGTACACTGTCAGGGTATTGCAGGGCATTTTGAAAGCAGTGCAGCAGATGCAAGCAGAGCCCCGAGGGTTCAGAACTCGCTTTAAAGAAGTCGTGAAGGTTGGTAGTGTTGCAGATGAAATATCCGGCCATCGGGTTAGAATCCAGGAACTGCGGTGTAATTTCCTCGTGCGTATCTTCCACTTCCCGCGGATGTCTCTGATATACATTTCAGCTTATGGCGGCCATTGATACCAATTTACATCTCCAGAAGGCCCTCTCACTAGGGTTACCATCGAGTATGATTATATTCCCCTTTGAGGACAAAACCTGAGCAGACTACAGGCTTGCCTCCCATCCTAGTCACTCAAAGCATCACCAGGTGCCCCCCACCTTCGAGGATCTTTCATGGGCGACAAATCATCCTCGACAAGATGCACCAATTTTTTGAACTGGATTTGGGGAAACAGCATATTTTCCTGCTGCATGGACTGGGGGGTTCTGGAAAGACACAAACTGCACTGAAATTCATCCAGGAATCATCATCTCGGTGGGTTCATGTATTTCCTGTGCCAAACTCTGACCAAACTTCCATGCAGTTTCTCTGACATCTTTCTTGTTGACACCAGTACACTCGAAACAATTGACACAGGCCTCATAAACATAGCTGCCACAAAGAATATGGGCAGCACCGCAGATGATGCTCTCCAATGGCTCAGTAGCCAACCTTCAGAATGGCTGCTTCTCTTTGACAATGCAGATGACCCAAGCATCAATCTACACAGGTTTTTCCCTCCCTGCATTCACGGCAATATCTTGATCACATCTCGGAATCCGGGACTTCGAGTGTATGCTGGATCACATTCCCTTGTCTCAGATATGGAGGAACTGGATGCTGTGGAACTGCTGCTTAAAAGTGCTAGTGAAGACATCACAGCTGGCAATAAAGTGATTGCCGCTGAAATAGTAAAGGTGAGCCATTATCGAATACAGATGTTTGAAGCACTCACTATCCATTGTTTAAGGCACTTTGGTATCTGCCACTAGCCATCATCCAAGCTGGTGCTTTCATCTCAAAGTCTGGAGTACTTGACAAATACTTGGACCTATATAAAGAGAATCAAGCCAAATTATTGAGAGAGAAGCCTACTCAGTCTCATACTGATTATGCCTGGACTGCGTATACAACCTGGCAGATCAGCTTTGACAAGCTCAGCCAACCAGCCAAAACCCTGTTGCAGCTTTGGTCGTTCCTGCACCATGAAGGGATCTCTGAGGACATATTTTCCCGTGCTTCAACTTACGAACCTCACAGTCACCCGAGTGGTCCATTACAGGAGGAACTACTAGAACCAATTAAGTACATATCACATTTCATAGACCCTGCTGGTGTCTGGGACTCTCTCCACTTCATTGAGGCTACAACAGAGATGAAATCATATTCTTTGGTCAACTTTGATCCAGACAGGAAATCATTTTCTGTCCATCCCCTAGTTCATAGCTGGACTAGAACTACACTCACACATCCAGAATCATATCATCATTCTATGGTTGCCATAGTGGGAATGGCAATTGCGGATACTCCATGGCAAGACATGACACTGACTAGTTTAAAACTCCTGCCCCATGTTGATTCTTTGATAATTGGAAATGGGAATGTCAAGCCTGATTTTCGTTATGAATACGGAAAATTATACAGGTGGGCAGACAGACCCAAAGATGCAGAGCAGCTGCAGCTTGCAGTTGTCCAGAACCGCAGAGATATTCTGAGTGATTCCCATCCAGACACCCTGTGTGCTATGGCCAGTCTGGCAGCAACATATCATAACCTGAGACAGTTGAAGGAGGCAAAGGAACTGGGAGTTGTGGTGCTTGCAAAGCGGAAACAGATCCTGGGGGAGGACCATCCAGACACCCTATATGCCATGAGCAATCTGGCATCAACATATCACCAGTTGGGTCAGTTGAAGGAAGCAGAGCAGCTTGAAGTTGTGGTGCTTGAAAAGGGGAGGAAGATCCTGGGAGAGGACCATCCAGACACATTGGATGCCATAGGCAATCTGGCATCAACATATCACAGCCTGGGTCGCTGGAAGGAGGCAGAGGCACTGAAAGTTGTGGTGTTTGAAAAGCAGAGAAGAATCTTGGGCAAGGACCATCCAGACACCCTGCATACCATGGGCAATTTGGCAGCAACATATCACCAGTTGGGTCAGTTGAAGGAGGCAGACAAGTTAGAAGTTTTGGTGCTTGAAAAGCGGAGGAAGATCCTGGGAGAGGACCATCTAGACACTCTACATGCTATGGGCAACTTGGCAGCAACATACTATGGGCTGGGGAGAGTTCGAGAGGCAGAAACACTTTATGTTGACCTCCTTGCGAAGCGCAAAGCTCGCCTCGGGGATGATCATCCAGATACCCAACAAACACTGGGTTATCTGGCAGCCACCCATGCAGCAATGGATGGCACTGGCACAATCAGAAAGAGGCTCAACACGTCCGACTCCTGTATAGTATTGATGTAGTGGCTCCTGTGTATCTATTGACAGTGTCAATTTTGTGTTTTCAATTTAGATTACTGCTCTGATTTCTGTGCAAGCCCCCAGGCGTGATGTGAGTTTTGCAGACATCATCAACATAGAAGGGAGCAGAAAGATAACTCCATCCCACTGTTGAAACAGAATCTATATATCAACCCTTAAGAGCGCTCCAACACATTAGTGGAGGACCACATCAGAACAAATTCAGGAAGGAAACAAAATGAACAGGCATTTCGGATAACAGGGCTGAAGCTAATTGGAATGATCAGAACATTTTGCTCACAGAAATTTCCTGTACAAAAATTGAACATTGCGGTCCAGATCTGTACTGGATCGGTAGGTATGGCATAGCTGAGTCATTGTGTGAATTGTGGAGTATCTGAAAATGTAGTATACATGGCTACATTTGTGATCCAGTTCCTGTGTTTAGTGCCACCAATGCATTCTGGGTTGCACATGAAGATAGTAATTGGGATGCTGCCCCGGACCGATTCGTGAAGGGAATTCTCATGATGAGGTCAAACCAGGCCAGCAGGAAAAATTGACGATGATTGACGTCAGCAGCCTCAATGTCGCCATTGATTTAAATCAAAGGTTGAAATCAGCTCGAGATTTTATATGTGCCCGGTGGGAGTGGTTCAATCTGATACATACTTGGGGGCGAAGGCCGCGGCACGGCCCGGCAAACTCGCACTTATGGGTTGTTTTTTTTTCCTCTAGAATTGCAAACACCATGTCCGCCCCAGGGATAAGAAAAGAACAATAGAAGGTCGCGGGTTCGGACCGCGCCGCCGACATCATTTTTGCCATCAAATCACGACCAAATAACGCGTGTTTTCAGTCGCGTCGTCGTTTGCTTACCCTTTCCTTGGACTAAACTACAGCAAATATGTTCTAAAATCATTTTCCATAGCACATAAGTGTTTTAAATAGCTTGGGGATGTGTCCATTTTGAGTTGAATCACTCAAAGTAATGAATTTTCAAATGCTGCAGCTAAGAATGCATAAATTCGGGTCTATTTCGTGGAGGAGTACTCTGGATCACACCTATCGTACCGGACATATATTTTCAAATGTATTCTGAATGTCTCTGCACCGAAATCTATCCAATAATATTATAATTATGTACTTAAACAAAATTATGCCGAATTGCTTCCGTTGTGGTTGGAGACATAATAAGAGGGCCAAAATTGTATGGGGATGTATTCAGCATCTGGTAGATCAATTAAGAGCCTCAGTGATATCCTAGGGCATTTGAGACCTTAGGAATTCAACAATTCAACATGCATACAGGGATTACATGATAGTGTCCTTGATTTGGCTCCCAAAAATGTTTAAACCCCTTGAATAACCTCCAGAAACATTACTAACCCATAAATTCCCCCCAGGATGGGTCAGATATACCACATAAGACCAGCGCGACCGAAAACGCGTGTTATTTGGTTATGCTTTGATGGTAAAAATGATCTCAGTGGCGCGGTCCGAACCCGGGACCTAACTTGAACTGAATTCTTTTTTTTTTTTCAGGTGGAGGACATGATTTTTACAAATTGCAATAAAGTAGCATTAAAGAAAATTGTTAGAGACTATGTCGAGATCTGCGACTACACAAAAAATTGAACCAGCCAAGCATAACCACCGTGAGAAAGTTACACGTGTCCACGACAGATTTTGGCGGCTATTCAAACAAAACGCGAGGTAAACAGCCGGACAATGGCCAGTTTTGGGTAGGCATCTAGATGGGATATACACAATCACAACCTGCCCTGAATTAAGTTGACATAGAGATTCTGGAAGGGCCGAGGGCCGAGGGGAAATCTGCGGAGACCAAACAGATGGACACAGCCACATGGACTTCAATGCAAACCAGAAGCTACAGGTTGATTTAGACACTGAAAATTGTTTGGAAGCTAGAATAAAACATTACTACAATGATGCGCTTGAAAGAACTGCTTGAATACACAAGAGAGGCAAAGTTAATAAATTGTAAAAAAGAAAGACACCTGGCGAGACTCGAACGCGGCCCACGATTGCAACCTAATTACAAAGCACAAACACTGCCACTATTCTTCCACAGAATTTGAAGGGAATTTAAAGGACAGCCACTATTATACATTCAACACAGCCACTAAGTACAATAGCACAGCCCCTATTTTGCATTGCAATCTTGAGCTGGGACACTTTTCACCGAGACCTGAAAAACCTTGTGTCAATTGATTAAATAACAATTACCTTAAGTACTCGTAATCAGCCTGCAATATTGCTCTGGTGTGGAGTTGATTATCTCAACAGTACATGTTCAGTTGAGTTCATGGCAGGCGAATCAAGTGGAGCTGCCAGCGAATTGATTACAGTCTTGATCGCCAGTGATGAGCAATGTGGAGATACTCTATCAGATGGGTCAAAGTTCGGAAGGGTTTAAATAAGATTTGAATCAGTATTGGATCAGTTCTCGAAGAGTTGTTTTCCCGAGTCGAGGTTCCGGGGAATCAAGATAAAGACACCCACATGAGGAAACACCGCGTGCGGATGCAAAGGAACACATTGTCACGGAACTGAATTAAGCCAGAATAATTGATTGCGACATAGCATAGCATCCCCTTTTGTTCCTTGGCCGCGCCCCGCATGTACATAACCGGAATTGCCAACAAAATCGAATACGGTCATGCACTCGTGATACGTAGCGTGTTGTGTATGCATTACCGCACGTCCCCCTCCCCATTGTAAACATTTTGTTCACTGAGTGAGGCTATGCCACACGTGGTTCGGAGCAACGCAGGCTCTGCGCCGCGCGGATTTCGGCGTCAGTGCTTGGTCCTTGTTGCCTTCACACCCATCGCATTCTATTGTCAAGCACCCACCTGCCCCCGACACGGTCCTACCCAGCAGCACCCACAGGCACCCGTACCGGGATCCATCCATTGGTTTTATATACACAAGAAAGGGCAGCCGGCGGAATACATATTACAGAGCACAGCGTGGCGCAGGCACTACCCCACACAAAGACCAGTAGCGGGTCGCAGAGCCTAAGAATTAGCGGTAAAAGTCCCCCGGCCGGGGGCCCATGGCCAGGACTGCCGCCCCCGCGGCCTCCACGTCACGCATCAGGGGAACGCGCCGGAGGGAGAGCAGCGAGGCAGGGACGCAAACGCCCGGGGACGACATCATGACTCGCGGAGCGAGCGAAAGATGCGATGCCGAACTTCGGCCGTGCTACATGGAGGCACCGCCGCTGATCCGAGCGCCTTCCTCTTCCGCTCAAGCAGCGCCCTGCGATGCTCTGCTGTCGAATGCGACTCCTCCCGGATCTCCGTCGATGTCATAGTCGAAAATGCCGATCGGTATTTTCTGAGTCAATCGTCAGCTCGACTGTATAGTGCCACTTGAACTGCGGGACGCCACCTGCGTCTTCGCACCTCTGCTCCAAGCGCCCTTTGTTCGCCACTCTCCTGGGCTCTCGCCCAGATTGTATTACAGCTAATCACGCATCATTTCAGCCCAACATGCTCGCCCCGACATCATGCATCATGCACTCTTTTCACCTGACGTGCTGCGCCCAGTATCCTCCAATTCAATGCCATCTCTCGCTCGCATCGAGAATTTCTCCGACCGACCACGACATCCACGCACCTCACACGCATGCCGCACACCCGGACGCTCTCGCGCATTCGCGGGAGCTGCGCGTGTGCGGCGAGCGCTCAGCGTGGCTATCTCAGTTCAATGTCATTGCAACAAGTATGTCGCCTCGTCACCTGTTAACTTGGGGGTGATGGCCGCGGCACGGCCCGGCAAACTCGTACTTATGTCCTTTTTTTTT
>JARKIE010000722.1:0-27512 GCA_029378255.1 Mycena rosella
TCTGTTGCTCTTGTTCTGCAACCATATTGGCCTCGACGCTTCATCAAGGCATTGCATATCTCAATCTGGATAGACTTCACTGAAACTGATTCGGGTTGGCGGATTCCGTTCTGTCCCCCTGTGACAGAAAGGGCTCCTTTCTAAATCTCTGCCATTCGTTCTTACCATTCGCTTGCCATAGTCATGGCAGAAGAGCGCTGCCGTTCCATCTTCAGTCGTACATGTGATTAAAGCTTTACTCTTGAAACACGAATGCTCCCGTTCGCTGGACGACTGTCACGGCTACACTGTATTTTTTAGTCAATTCCCTGTGCAGTCGCCCCACTGTCCGTGTACATATATACCGCTCTTTCGCTTTGGATAACTCGCCTTCATATGGACCGCGCGCACGCTCTGGGCTCGCCTCGGAGTATAATCGATGGCTCGGATCACCCGGGTGCGATGATGCGCCCACAGTGACCAGACGCGTAACGCACCCCGCCTTTGTTCTCCTCGTCCGATCCGACTGGCCCTTGTTCTGGTGTGGCCAACCCGAAACTACCACGCAGTTCGACCACCCTCTTCAAATTTCCTTCGACCGGACCGCTGCCGATGTCTGGAAACGCGAATCTATCTCCGTCGTATCGAAGCCCCCGTGCCAATGCGGCCGCGTTGAATCAGGGAGACGGGACCAGTCCGCAGGGTCTCGCAGACGCTGCGAACCACGAGCCTTCGGATGAACGTCCTCGCACCCCTAACGGCCCCCTCAACGCGGAGGCGACAGGCTTTTGGCCCAGTACATTGGGGCTGCATGATACTAACATCGCGAATTTTCTATTCGGCCAGACTGTACGTTTCTACGTATATCTGAGAACTGCACTGACGAACGTTGGACGTTGAATAGGTGGGCGGTCCGAGGTGTTTGGTCCTTCTGAAACCGAGCTCGCGGCACGAATCGAACGTGTTCAGGCAACTCATGCTGAAGCTAATGAGAACGGCGATGGGCCGCCTTCTCGGCACAGGCTTGTCGGTGGACCACCGGCCATAACGCTCCAGCCGCTCTCGCAACCGTACCTTGGCCCAGTTGGACTGCAGGAATCGTCCCTGCACCAAACCAGTCTGCTCAGAACCCTGTTGTAATTCCGCGCAATAGGACCGTCCATCTTCCTTTCATTCCAGCACACAAGTGGGGCACTTTATACGGTCCCCAACGTCCTGCATCCCGCGCATCCCGACGCCCAATCATGACAGCGATGGCTCCGCCTCAGTTCTTCATGCCCATGCATCAACCTCAAATGAATCCACTGAACCCAGATCTTTCGGGGCCCATGAATTGGCGGATATTTCTCCCTCCAGGCACTGCCCGGATGTCCCGGCGCAGTACGGGTCCGATACTGCAAGCTCCCGCCACCTCCCCGCCCTGCTTCAACGTCGCCATCACGTTCGAGAATCCCAGCTTGATGCACTGGGCGCAGCACTGGGTCCAATCCGCGTGCCGGTGCACTCTCGGACTATCAATGTTGGGGACGTGCTGGACGCGATATACAGTTATGCCAGCCAGCCGCTGACGCAGGTGGACCTTCCGTTCGTCGCGGCACAGGACCGCAAAAAGATTGAGGAGGGACGTGTCTTGCGGCAGATGCACGGGTATCCGAATGTCCGGCAGATACCTCTGCGGTCGGATGTGTTTAAAATTCGGTGGTGTTTGGTGGTCTGAGGCTCCTTAGCATGTCTGGGCAGGGTGCATATCTGGCCCTTCGCCTGTTCCCTGACTGGTAGAACTTATTCGTCCTATTTTAATCTGAATCTTCGTATAATTACCATTCTATTAGACTTTCCATCTACTACATCTCGTCCAACTAATAGCCATTTCAACATATTGTGTAATGGTGCGCTGCAGCCACTCAATACTGCTTTTATACTGTTATCAGATGCCCTTCCTATGGCGTATCTAAGCATCACATCCGCCCCAAAGACCCCAGGTTGAAACTTACCATATGCGTAAAAATGCGTAGTGGGCAGCTGTTGGCAAACAGAGACAAACAGATCCTCGACGCGTCACCCGTCAACTTTCTCTTTGTTCTTTCACCCTCTCACCGTCGCCACCATGCCGCTCGAAGCCACGATGATGATTATAGACAACTCGGAGTACATGCGAATGGCGACTACCAGCCCACCCGCTTTGACGCCCAGTCCGACGCTGTCCACCACCGTTGTGCAGACCAAAATCGATTCCAACCCAGAGAATACGGTTGGGATAATGACTATGGCGGGCAAGGGGTACTGGTTCCGCGCTCCGGGGGCACAAAATGCTGACGCGAAACAGCCCAGAAGTACTGGTAACACACACCAAGGACATCGGCCAGATACTGCAGGCAATACACACGACGTCCTCGAAGATTGGCGGCGACATCGATATCCCGACGGCCATTGCCATTGCGCAGCTCGCGCTGAAGCACCGATCGAACAAGAACCTGCGCCAGCGCATCATCGTGTTCGTGGCCTCGCCTCTGGACGGTCAGGCTGCGGACGAGAAGGGCATGGTCAAGCTCGCGAAGAAGCTGAAAGAAGAACAACGTCGCGATTGACGTGGTGTGTTACGGGGATGGGATCGAGGAGCCCGCAGAGGACGGCCGGACGGTGCTCAAGTCCTTTGTCGAAAGCGCGAGCAGCGGCGACAACTCGTGTGTTTGCTCTTCCATCTTCGACGCGCACTAATGAATGAATCGACAGACATATCGTATCCGCCCCGCCAGGCAACCTTCTCCTCTCCGATGTCCTCATCTCGTCACCTATTCTCGCCGGTGACCGTATGGCCAGCATCCCCGACGACCTCGTCCCGGGCGGTGCAGGCGACGGCGCAGCCGCCTCCGGCTCCGGCGGAAACGCCGCCTTTGAATTCGGCGTCGACCCCAGCCTCGACCCCGAGCTCGCGATGGTACGTTGTCCCCTTTATCCCCACCGACCTGTGCTGACGCGTTTTTCTGCAGGCACTCCGCATGTCTATGCAAGAAGCTGCTGCACGCGAAGCTGTCTCGGCACCTGCAACTGCAGGTGCATCTGGGTCGTCCTCGGCGGCCGCTGTGCCCGCAGACCCGACAGACAACGAGGAGGAGGCCATGCTGAAACAAGCGTTGGCGCTGTCACAGCAGGACCAGGACGTCGACATGGACGCAGGGGCGCCTAGCACTGCACCGGCGGCGACGACAACGGCAGCGGCAGACGTGATGGAGGAGGACGACGAGGACGAGGAAGCGGCGATTGCACGCGCGATTGAGATGAGTATGCAGCAAGACGATGCTGGGGATAAGAAGTAGGATATTTTCAATAACGAAGACACTTGAACGGGCTACCCTGCTACCCTGAACCTTGAGTCCTGATGTCCCTTTGGCATTTGCGGACGCTAGATTGGGCGCGCGCATCAGTGATTCGTCCGAGCCATCATTTCAATATTTTCAATTCACTTGTCTCTTCCCTACCACCACCATGCCCCGCGCCCCCAAATCCTGCGCCAACCCCCTCTTCTACGCCTGGGTCCAGGGTACGTGCGAGAGAACGCGTTTGATCCCCGTATTGAAGTTCCCGGAAAGAATTCCACGACGAGAAAGACTACCGCAAACGCGGGGGCCCCCGCGCGCGACGGGGGTACGAGAACGCGCTGCGCAGCATCGAGGTGTGCAGCACCAAGTACGCGCACCCGCGGGAGTTGCTCGTGCTCAAGGCGTGGGGCCGACGTGTGTCGAACGGCGCGTGTTAAATATTGCCGCGCGTCGAATGGAACGCGTTTTGAAAGTTCGACGCGACTTACGCGTATTTTCAGGCTGACGGAGAAGCTGAAGGGCCACTGCACGCGGCGCGGGATTGCGATGCCTGAGTTCAAAAAGAAGGAGCGCGGTAGGCGTGTTTGCTTGGTCTGCGACTTATGAGCTAACGTGGTGATTTGATGTCTGTAGTCAAGAAGGCCGCCGCCGCGCCCAAGAAGGCTGCGCGGCGCTCCAAGAAGCGCGCTGAGGACGAGGAGGACAGCGATGCGGACTTTTCGGCACCCTCGTCTTCCAAGGCGAAGACAAGTAAGGCAGACGTTTCGGAGGATGAGGAGAACCTCCCGCCGGCGCGCAAGCGTGCCGCGGCGTCCGACGGCGAGGATTATGTCGGGGCTGCACCCACGAGCTCCAAGCGGCGGTCCTCCCTAGACGTGCCTCCGTCAAAAGGCCAGGGGTTCAGGCGGTTCTCGCCGGGGAAAATAGCGAGAGCGAGGAGTAAACTATCATCTGTACTAATATCGACATTTCCGTGTTCCACCAGTGCCTAAATGCTACCAAGTCCCTCTAGAAACGCATTGTAAGAGCAGCGTTACTCGGCGGGTAGAATGGGCGCTTACTGCGGTGGACGATACCCGGGCCGGACTCGTCGTACTCGAGCAGCACCGGTCCCGGAACGAGCTGAGGGACGCTAGGATGGAGCCGCCGATCCAGGTGGAGTACTTGCGGTCAGGGGGCGCGACGATCTTGACCGCCATCTTCGAGTTCGTGAGCTCGATCAGCTCTTTTTCTAGGCGGTTGCATAACCCGGGGAGCAGGGTCGTGCCCCCGGAGAGCACGACGTTGAGGTAAAGGTCGCGTTGCATGTCGGGGTCGCACTTGAGGATGGAGTTGTACCTGTGCGGAGCAGTCAGTGGGTGGAGTGCTGGCGGAAGGTACGGGTGACTTGCGCGATCTCGTGGACACCGGGGCTAGAGAAACCAAGGAAGGAGGGCTGGAAAGGGCTTCCGGAGCCCAGAAACAATCTCTGCCGACAGTGACGATCTGCCCATCGGGCAGCTCGTAGCCCTTCTCCAGCATGGGCGACTGCTCTGCAGTTTCTAGCTCCTGACCAAGGTCCGACGCGACGTAGCATAGCTTCTCCTTGATGTCGCGGACGATTTCGTGTCCGGCGTCGTTGAGCGGGTAGCCGGGCTTGGGGAGCTCCATGGCCAGCAAATCGGTGATACTGGAGCCGCCAACGTCGAGCCTCATGCGCGAGAGTACGCGCCCGTCGTAAAATGGCACGGCGTAGGTGCTGCCGTCACCAGAGTCGAGGACGAAATCGGTCGTCCTCCCAGTGGCGTACAGGGAAAGGGCGGCTTGCATGGCGACGTAGAAAGCGGGGACGCAGAAGGACTCGAACATGACTTGGGTCGCTTTCTCGCGAACGGCCTTGGGGTTGAAGGGCTCCTCGGTGAGTAGGACGGGGCGCTCCTCCGGGGTCACACGCAGCTCGTTATAAAACGTGTGGTGCCAAATTCTCTCCATATCGTCCCAGTTGGCAACGTTCCCGTACTCGATGGGGTACCTCAGCGCGAGGGTATCACGCTTCTCCTGGGCTTCATTACTGCGAGTATTGAGCCAGTCGGTCAGTGGGGAATGAAGATGGCGAGACACACCCGACATAGTAATCTTCCTACCCCACGACGTTGCCGTGACGAGGCCGCGCAACGACAGATCTGCGCCGGGGTGTAAACCACAGCTGAGTCGGCACGGCCGAGAGACATACGGAAAGACCGTGCGAGGCGCCTCGTCGCCTGAAGAAGCTGAGCACCAGAGCACGCTGAACAGCGAGGCACACACCAGCGACTGCGGGATAGTCTTTAACGAAGTCGTGAGGGATCAAGGTAGGGACGATGTACAGCCAGCCTTGGACGTGCTGGATCCATTGTCGAGAACCTAGGGGGCCCGTGAGTTGCCTGAGAAGCATAGAAAGGACGGGGAGCCTACAATAGCGGCGAGCGCGTCCTTCATGGTATATCGATACCAGTTCTAGAATTAGGATGTTCCAGTCGTGAACGAAGACGCGAAATGAGGGCCCAATGCTAACCGACGGCAGTGCATAGAATCAAGATCGTGAGATTCAAGTGTCGGCACTGCCTGAGCGGCTGTGTTACGGAAGCATCGGCATTCCAAACAACTACGTCGGGAAGGGGTCTCCCAGCCTGTTTTCCAACCGCCGCTTCAAGTTCTCCCGAGTCACGCCGTTATCTGCCAGCGATCAAGTCCGTAGTTTAGTAGGCATTCTGAGAGGAAGGTCAGCTGCACTCGTCGGCGGGAAGAAAGACTGTGGCGTACTGTGGTGGATGATGCCCGGGCCATATTCGTCGTACTCCTCCTTGGAGCACCGCATGTTCTGGAACGAGCTGAGGGACGCGACGATGGAGCCGCCGATCCAGGCGGAGTAGTTGCGATCGGGGGGCGTGAAGATCCTGGCCATTATGCTGCTGGGCGAGAGCGAGTTCAGCTCAGTATGCAGGCGGTCGGCGATACCAGGCAGCATGGTCATGCCGCCGGAAAGTATGACATTGCTGTAGAGGTCGCGCCGGATGTCGAGGTGGCACTTGAAGATGGAGTTAAAGCTGTGCAGATTAGTCAGTCGGTGGCAAGGGTGATGGGCGGCGGGGGCGACTCACATCAGTTCGTGGACAGCGGGGTCAGAGAGACCACGACGGGAGGGCTCGAAGAGGGCTTCCGGGGCGCGGAAGCGCTCATCCCCGATGGTGATAACCTGACCATCGGGCAGCTCGCAGCTCTTCTCGAGCGCGGACGACTGCGCCGCAGTTTGCTGCTCCTGATCCAAGTCGAGCGCGACGTAGCATAGCTTCTCCTTGATGTTGCGGACGATTTCACGCTCGGGGGTGTGGCCGCGCTCGGCAAGATACAGGATTAACATTTCAGTGATGTCGCGTCCAGCGAGGTCGAACCGCTGGATGGCGTGGGGTATCGCGAATCCCTCGTAGATCGGCACGGCGTGGGGGACACCGTCACCGGAGTCGAGGATGATCCCGGTCGTCCTCCCAGACGCGTACAAAGAGAGTACGGCTTGCATAGAGACATAAAAGGTGGGCACATTGAATGTCTCGAACATGATTTGGGTCATCTTCTCGCGGTTGGCCTTGGGATTTCGGGGCGGCTCGGTGAGTAGGACGGCGCGCTCTTCCGGGGCCACATGCAGCTCGTTGTGGAAGGTGTGGTGCCAGATTTTCTCCACATCGTCCCAGTTGGTGATGATACCATACTCGATAGGGTAATTCAAGGAGAGTATGTCACGCTTCTCCTGGGCTCCATTACTGGGATAGGTATTGAGTCGGCCAGTGAGAATGGGGATGGCGAGACACACCCAACATAGGAATCTTCCAGACCCATCCCGATCACACCCCCGGGATGGTGAGGCCGCCCAACAATGGATCTGTCCCAGCGCGTCAATCGCAGCGAGGAGTTGGCAAAGGCGAGAGACATACGGAAAGACCGTGCGGGTGGCCTCGTCGCCTAAGGAAGATAAGCATTTGAGCAACTTGAACAGCAGGGCGGCACACACCAGCAACTACGGGACAAGTGCCTAATGAGGTCGAGAGGCAGAAAAGTGGGAAAACAACGTACAACCAACTTTAAAGGTGCTTGAGCCATTGTCGATAACCTAGGGACCCGTAAGTTCCCCGCGAATTCCAGGAAGCACGGGGAGCCTACAATAGCGGCCCCTTATAAATAAAGTACATAGTGCTGGCCAAAAATATAATATGGTTGAATATATTTTGAATATATTCAGTTGAATATGGATATAATACAGCTCTCAGACTCCCCTCAAAATATGAATACATGTGAATATGAATACGATACAATATGAATATAATATGATACACGCTGAGCGTATTCAGATATATCCAAATACGGAAAAGTGCTCCTACTGCCAGCCCTTTGCCGTCTGAAAACATCCCCCGGCACACTTCGGAGCATTCAATCTCAGTGCAGGACTGGAAAGCTAGACCAGTAACCAGTCTCTTGTATAAAGTGGAAAATGTTCATAGAGAGACCGGTCGATCTGAGTTGCATTAGGCGCGATCAAATCACGTACTGGTCATTGAAGAGCAGCAATTCCACCCAACAGGCAATGACACACAATTCTGTGTCCTAAAAATGATATATGCTAGGTATTCTTACTCCCTGGGAGCAATGAATATGTTTTTATGCGAGACTCTCGGGGCGAAGCAGTCAAATTGACCGATTTGCACAACACCGTGTATGTTGACTCAAGGTACACCCATGATATTTTTCTGAGGGCCCGGTTGGGTTTATAATCACCGTAAATACCTTCTCAATTTTTTCTATGAAAGTATGGGCCCCAGAATCGCGGTTGTTGACCAAGTCGTGTAATACACGTGACGAAAGCGTGATTTGATCACGCATAATGCCAATTCAAACTCAGATCGACCGGTCTCTCTATGAACATTTTCCACTTCATACGAGAGACTGGTTACCGGTCTACTTGAAAGCCGGATCTGATTTGTATACAGGCATCGGCTCGGCCATGGCTCTGATGAAGGAGTTTGATTGCATCATGATATTATGATGTTAATGTTGAAATCCTCTCAGGACTGAGTTTAAGGTGTTATTTGATCCAATTCTCATCTGGAGGTTCACTTGAAGCTCTACCCCTGCCTTTTGTTCCTTCTGGAAGACAATTTATTTCACTTAGTCAAACCGCAGAATATATCCAAATATATTCAAAATATATTCATATTCACCCTTCTGAATATGAATATGATACGATACAAATACGATACGGCCCGTCAGCAATGAATATAATATGAATATGAATACGATACGCCAAATGGCATATTTATATCATATTTGGCCAGCACTAAAAGTACATTCCATTTGGAATATAAAATATTGTACTAGGGTCTCTCTCTTTTGCCTCACATACTTCTGAATTTACATGGATACTGTCCAGCTAGCAATACAATAAACGGCTCCGAGCTTGCTCCAACAGCCGGCTATCCGCGGGCGCGGGCCCTAGATCACTGCCCTCTTTAACAGAGAGCTTTGCGTATTTCAAGGCCTTTTCGCGCATGCCAAAATCACTATAAAACAATGACAGCGACCTGCTGGCCATCACGAGCTTTCGGCGGACCTCTATGTTGTCTGGGGCTTCGGCCAGGAGAGAACGGAAGAGCTGGACAGCTTCTGAGGCCGGGTCGATAGCCTTTAACTGGAGAGACAGATTGTACAAGGCAGAAGCCAATTCGCGGCGCGATGCTGCGAGCCTCTTTTGGGACCCTGGTGTCTGTTCACAAAGTGAAATGGCGGAACGTGAGGCCTCTGCAGCCTTTGCAAAACGTTTCAAACGAGTCAGGCAGATGTACTTGTCATCGTGTACTGCGGCCGCAAAGGCAGTATCCCATTCGCCTCGAAGTGAGAGCGTGTCGGCGAGAAGCCGAAGCGCTTCCTCATTCCTCTGCTGGTCCATCAGAATCCGGGCTGTCCTGTGTAAAGACTGCGCGTATTCGTGATTATAGATATCTGGGGACTGGCCTGCCAGGCGACGGAATATCTTGAGTGCGTCCCGGATGTCTTCCTGGGCTTCCAGAAGCCTACTGAGACCGCTGAGAACGTCGAACACCCTCAGAAGCCCTCTCGCGAGCTTCGGGTCATAAACGTCGGGGTTTATCGTGGAAAGTTCGCGCCACAAATCAACCGCCTTGCGCGCAGGAATTAGAGCCTCTTTATAACGACCACGAAAAGAGAGCAGGTCAGAATAAACCTGCAAAGAGTCGGCATATTCCGCGGTATACCGGTCGGAGAGGTGTTCGCGCTGGCAAAGCTTCCGGTACATCTGATGGGATTCAGACGCGTCTTTGAGCGCATCTTCGTAGTACCGCAGCGAGGCAAGCCGGGTGGCGCGATTACTAAGAAACATCGCCAAATCTGCCGAGAGGTACTCGTCATCGTGTTTGCGACGTAGAATGTCGCGGGAAATTTGAACCGCTTCGTCAGAAGCAGCGAGTGCCTCTTTCATCATGCCCACGGAGTATAAGCAAGCCGCAAGATTGTCGAGGGCCTTCGCGCGGCCCGGATGGAATACACGGTCGTGGAGGCTGCTGTATATATCCACTGCACGCCGGGCCTGTCCGACTGCCTCGTTGAACTTCTGGAACGCGCTCAGGTGGTGCGAGTAGTTGTGCAGAGCAACAGCAAAGTTACTGCTCGGCTCCCGCGCATTTATGCTCCCGTGGATTTTAACGGAGAAGCTGCTAATTTCGGACGCCTCCGCAGCGAGACCGACGTCCATCAATGCAACCGACAAATTGTCGAGGCTGTGGGCGCTGTCGGCTGCGGAGTCTATACCGTATGTTTGAAGGATATGCTCGGTCTTCGTTATTGCAGCGAGGAGGCCGTTTGTCGCGTCAGACAAGACAGGTCGATGTGTGTTCGACGCCAGTCGATCGGGATAAACTGGCGAGTACTGTCGCTGGGTGAGGACCTGGTTCGATTCCAGCGTTTTGGAAAGTTTATGAAGTTTGCCAAGGAGAAATTCTCGCGTCTTTCTGGAAGATCCCGGCTGGATATGCGATTAATCGAAACGGCAGCATTAAAGTTTAACAGGCTAACCCACAGATTGATTTCCCGAGTTTAAACTTTGTGGGTGCGCCGGGCTTGCCCTATTTCGTTCTAAAGCTAACAGTTCGTCTAACTTGTCGGTATTGTCGCTTATCGTTCTCTCGATTCGCATATTGCTCCCCATCTGCTCCAGTATTAACGATTAAACTCAAGACTTGGAATTATGCACATACACCAAAATCATTAAGGAATTCTGTCACGGTGACCTTTATATCTTCGAGCGTCTTCTTTATGGGCTCGCTTTTCCAATAGCCCTTCCATTTCCCTGAGGGAATCTTCACATCTTGACAACGCTCCAGACAGCAGTTGAGATTCCTATGCAGGAAGCCGTGTAAGTATAGACGCAAGAACAAGGATATTTTCAACCCACGATCGCAATCTGTTGACGGCATCGAAGAGACCGGTTTGCTCCGGTTTTAAGTCAGCGCAATTTGTGCTAACGACGTCTAATAGCCCCAATATCTGTTCAATCTGCTCCTTATGGTCTTTTCGGTTTTGCTTGACCTGAACTCGTCACTATCAAGTCGGTAAAATGTAAAAGAGAGCCGTACCTGCTGCAGCGTTTCGCGCACTCCCTGTACAAGTTCGATTATATCCTTGGCCGCCGTTAAGACGGATATGATGGCGGTCGGCGCTGCAAGAGCCCCCGCGATAGCCATTGGTAATTATTTCGTCCTGGGGATGTGGGGACCAGAGAGGGCAGGGGGACGTTATAAGTGTGGATGTGAGTCACGTATAAAGCTGACGCCGTGGATGCGAGGCGGTGATAGGTACAAATAGTTTACTTGAAGGGGTGTGAAAAAAGAAGTACATAGCGAACATACGCCGCGTGTCTCGTTTTCAAACAGCTTTTGGAGGATGCACAGTGCGTGATGCTTCACGAAGTCGGGAGAGCAGTGCTTTAGGAAGATCCGATAGACATAGAAAGGCTAAAGCACTGCATTTAGGAGACTGACTCGCTTTCCGAGTTGGTGGCGAAGGTCTGAATAACGAAGCTCCAGAAGATTCGAGACAAGATAGATGGTGGGAACTCTGTCGGATTCCGTGGGGGCATCTTTGAAGTCGTAAAGTGAATAACTTACCTGAACGTCTATCCAATTTCCCCAGTGTCCACATTTCCGGAAGACTCAACGACGTAAAATTCATATCCTGGCGCCTGCATTTAAAACCAAAAAAGGCGCCCGGGCCTTTATATGACGTGCACATCGTCGGGCGTGTATGGCAATTTCCCCTGGCAGTGCCTAAATTTCTGGAAGACTCGACGACGTAAAAATTCTACCCATACCCCTGGCACCTGGATTCAAAAGGCGCCCGGGCCTATGTAGGAAACGTATAGTGCCGGGCGCGTATGCAAAGCGTACAGCGTTATCTGGGGCGGAAACGAGATCAAGATTGGCCCAGCGAGTCCGAGGTGGCTGTATTTTAGCCTTATTCAGGAGAGTTCTCCATGGAAGAGCGTTGCATGCCACAGCATTGCCTAAAGAGCTGAGCCTGTCCGGACGCCAGTACGTTTCAAGGATGCTCTCTGCCAGATTCAAAAGCACTGCAGTGTGTCGGACTCGGAGGGCCGGGGACGACGGAGACCCCTGCTGATCACCCGGAGAGATACGACTCGGCGGTCTGGCTATGTATTCGGCAATTGGTCGGAATGATATGTCGTTTCGCCGCTTTGCAGAGGCTGTCGACGAGACATACTTTGGACATACTTCGAAAAGGTGAGTGTGACCGCAACGGGAAGAGACGATTCTCTTTTTGATCCGTTCCCTCACAAAGTGTAGTACGGCGTACGCACTGCGGCGATTGCGGCGATCTCCACATTTTCAAACATGCTGGCTGTCATTAGAAAGGTCCTTTTTTTTCTTATCTAGCGACTAGTAAAAGTACATGTACTCCACAAGTGTCTACAAATTACCCAGTCTAGAAACATTCTAAAGAAAAATGTCAGCAGCGGTACGTGGCGGGGAGAAGGACGGGACGTACTGCGGTGGACGATGCCCGGGCCCGACTCGTCATACTCCTGCTTGGAGCACCACAGGTTCTGGAACGTGCTGAGAGACGCGAGGATGGATCCACCGATCCAGACGGAGTACTTGCGCTCAGGGGGCGCGACGATCTTGATCTTCATGCTCGCGGGCGACAGCGAGGTGAGTTCCTTCTGCATGCGGTCGGCGATACCGGGGAACATGGTCGTGCCGCCGGAAAGCACGACGTTGCCGTAGAGATCACGCCGGATGTCGAGGTCACACTTGAAAATGGAATTGAAGCTGTGCACGGAGGAGCGGTCAGTCAGCATAATGATGATGGGCGGCGCGGGTGACTCACGTCGTCTCGTGGATACCGGCGGCCTCAAGGCCAAGGAAGGCGGGCTGGAAGAGGGCCTCCGGGGCGCGGAAGCGCTCGTTGCCGATGGTGATGACCTGACCATCGGGCAGCTCATAACTCTTCTCGAGCGCAGAGGACTGCGCAGCGGTCTGCAGCTCCTGATCAAAGTCGAGTGCGACGTAGCACAGCTTCTCCTTGATGTCACGGACGATTTCGCGCTCCGCGGTGGTGGTGAAGGGGTAGCCACGCTCGGTGAGGTTCTTGATGAGGAAGTCGGTGATGTCACGGCCAGCGAGGTCGAGACGCAGGATCGCGTGGGGGAGAGAGAAACCCTCGTAGATGGGCACGGTGTGGCTGACACCGTCACCGGAGTCGAGCACGATACCGGTCGTCCGGCCGGAGGCGTACAGGGAGAGGACGGCCTGGATGGAGACGTAGAAGGCGGGGACATTGAATGTCTCAAACATGATCTGGGTCATCTTCTCGCGGTTGGCCTTGGGGTTGAGGGGGCCTCGGTGAGGAGGACGGGGTGCTCTTCCGGGGCGACACGCAGCTCGTTGTAGAAGGTGTGATGCCAGATCTTCTCCATATCGTCCCAGTTGGTGACGATACCGTGCTCGATGGGGTACTTCAGGGTGAGGATACCACGCTTCGACTGGGCCTCGTCGCTGGAGTCGGAGTCAGCTTGCCATCGCAGAGCTCGCCATCGTAGATGGGAGTTAGATAACGAATTGGACTCACCCGACATATGAATCTTTCTGGCCCATTCCGACCATGACACCCTGGTGGCGGGGCCGCCCTACGATGGAAGGAAAGACCGCCCGAGGCGCATCGTCTCCAGCAACTGCGGAAGCAAATGAGTAGATATACGGATGACAGCAAGAAGGACATACACCCGGCTTTGCACATGCCAGAACCATTGTCAAGAACCTAGAAGACGTCGTCTGGTCAATCGTACGGTCGATGGACGATTCAAAGGCCTTACCAGGGCAGCGACTTCGTCCTCCATGTTAGAAAGATGTGGTTAAAAGCAAGATGCTCGATGTGACAGATCACTCAGGGTCACCGAAATTGATGCAAAAAATGCCCCAGAAAATAATCAGCAGAGCGGGGAGCGAAGTACCAGTGGTAGATGGGCTGGAAAGAGGGAGAAATGGGGAACTGCGCCTCAAAAACCCAGCTTTTAAAGGGTACAAGGCGAGTCATGTTTTGCGCAGTTTGCAAGAGCCTTCATGGGGCTGATTCGTAATTTCCGATGACCGGCGTTTATTCATCTCCTGTTTCCTTGCGTCGAAGTAGCTTGCTTGTATGCCGGGATAATCCCTGGAAACCGGCGTTCGTTATTCGGAGCGTGCCGTGTAATCCTACCTTCCCTTCACTGGCGAAAGTCTGTGGGAGGTGCATAGCCACAGGCGCAGCAGCACTGCCATTTTTTTAACGAAACAGATCGCTTCACGCTGCAGCAAACGCAGCGGCTTGCGGAATTCCCGCTGTCGGGGCAGATTGCACTGGCGTCTTAATTTTTGCCTCTAGGATTTGTCTGGGATGCTACGGACGCCCCATAACAGGTACCTGGATCTATATCCCAGCCCTAGAGTGAATTTTCGGACGCTAAGCGACTCGATACGAGTCAATTTACGAATTGGATTCAAATTTCTGGGTGTCAAATCTGTCGATTTAGTGGTGTCCACCAATAAACCTTCATCCATGGTGCTGAACCGTCGAACAAACTAGACGGCGTGAACGAATTCTGGCAATTCAGCAGCGTGTCCTAATCCAAGAGTTAAATGACCAGTCTAGCATAACTACTCGTTGAACGTTCTACTAACCTAGATCCAAGTCTGCCTTGTACCAGTCCTTGGTACTCCGACGAAGGAAATATGCATGCCCTGTTCCACCAAATCCAACAGTTGCGCAAGGATGATACGAAAATTGGGAGGCGACCGCGAATTCATAGAAAAATCGGTTCGATGCAAGTTCACATGGAACACCTCAAGACGAGGTCCACCAATTCGGCTCCATCTGTATTCCAGGGTGTCCGCCACATCAGCATAATCGAGGTGTGGCGAGCCCAAACCGACATGTGGATGGAACTCAGGTTGGGGAGGAATGGGTTGGCGGGCTCGCGGAGCAAGTGCAGAAGATCCGACATGTCAGGGACCGGGAAGGAATCCATTTTGAGCACGGCGAGTTCGCTCAGAAATGGGGTGCTGTGAATCAAATACTGAAAGCTGCGGTAGAGGGATAGCCGCTTCAGGGGTGGGCTTGAGCGGGACAGGAAGGAGACGAAATCTCCGTGGTGCTGGTCAAGACCCAGACGCTGTTCAGCGAAGTCCAATTCCAGGAGTGCAGGCAACATTAAATGTCGAAGTATACTGAGAGCCGATGGGCCCTGGAGCGTCAGAGATTTGAGGTTGCGAAGCGGTGGAAAGGATTCCGGTTGGTTCACGTCCCTAGGGAGTAGCTGAATGAATTTGCACGGCACGAGCGATACAGTCTGTCGCAAGACGTGTAGGCAGTGGTCTGCCTGAAAGCTTTCGCCCGTGAAACGAGTGAGTTGCCTCGATGGCAAGCTTATCAGTGTCGGCGGGAGGCCGACGAGGTGGACAGTGTGAAGACTCGGCACATGTCCGATGCTAACTGGAGCTGCGAGCGCGGATAATCTGGTGTTGGCATCGATCCGGAGCCGCTCCAGAGCTATAAGCCTTCCGTCCAGGCTCGACCGGAGCGGTTGTTCCAGAAAATGCCTGGCCGGGATACGCAGGCAGACATTCCGCCACTCAGTTGATCTGGCCAGGACTGGCAGGAATATGTTAGGTAAGGGTGATTCCGTGTGTCGGGGCTCAGGCCTGTACTGTACGACCAGAGCCAACGGCGCCGATTTTGTCCTGTTGCCCCATTCTGCAAGCCGTTGTGAGCCCAGCAGCACATTACCGTCGGACCAAGATCCAACGGAAATGCAGAATGAGGACCAGAGCCTTGGCGTCTCGAATGCAATGTATCTCCAGGCCCTACAGGTGTGCGATAGGACGACCGAGATGGGGGTCAAGTCGGACACCCACGGGTTGCTGCTACTATCAACAGTGAATAAGGGGTCGGATGCCTCAGGGTCCTCGGAGACACAGCGGACGAAAATCTTCTGTATCATATCGACGGGCAAACTGAGGACTGGATAAACGCTGGAAGAGAGCTTCTTGTGGATGATCTTTCGCTCGGCTTCCAGGAGAGCGATTTGGTGGTCGATTTCCGCCATCCGCTCTCTTAGAGGCTGGTTTTCCATTTCTGAAACAGTGTCGAGTAAGAAGATTAACCTGGATGAGACAACCTTATCACCGTGGTGGGGAAGACTGAGTTCGGAATCGGAACGTGCCCGGAGAAAGGCGCGAATGCCCGGGCCCGGGATGATGGTGGATCAATCCATGTTTTCCCGAACGGTCATCTACTGGTCCACTGGACTCAGACTCGGACTTCTCGCATCATGCCTAGTCGACAGCACCAGTTCGGCGAAAGATGACGTTTTATAGTTCTGAGCAACTGCCGGATCCAGCACCAAACCGAAGTTGGCACCGACACCGAGCGGAAATGGCGGGCTTCGAGTTGATAATGATATGCCAGTGAGCCACCTGAGATGAGTACAAACAGGGCAAAAAGCCTTCGGTTTAAATAACGGCGGAAGAGTTCAACATCTCAATTGGACACCCGCAAGTCGACGTCGACCAGTTGGCGGCCGTTTCGGCCAGCTCAGTCGCGGATCAATTTGGAGAGGCAAGTAGGCGCAATAGGCGCCGCGGCGTTTGTTGGAGGGTTAAAACCCCGCCCTCGCACCGGCTTTCTTACCATATTCAGCGCCCACAATGCCTGCTGTTGCAAACAAATATCAGGCTTCCTTGATTATCCCAAGCACAGACGTCCAATTTTCTTTCTCCGATACTGGCGTTCCTTCCAATGGCGACCCGGAGAAGTACACAACCTTCATAATTGTCCATGGAATTTCCTACCACGCTGGTCGGTGTATACCTCGCCCTCTGTGTCGACGGCATCATTTAACAGTGGACTTCCCCCCGCTGGTCATCTTGCCTTGTCGGATGGTCTTTGAGAAATTCTTTCACTATGGCTGCCATGGCGGCTATCACATCGCTTCCCTGGATCCAAGGAAAGGCTCCAGTCATTTGTAAAACGATCATCATATGGGACAAATTGCAAATATTCTTCGTGTTGAGCTTCGTCTAATCTCCGACCCTCCTTCGCAGGCTCTGGGAATACCGCCCTCGGCAGAAGGCTACGTTCCTATGTACGATACAACCATCCCAGACGCTTTCGGCACATTCGTGACATGCGTCGCGACTCGCGAGCTACTTCACGTACCCCAGCCTCTCCAAGCACGAGCCTGAATATCGCCACCCCGATGGAAGGAAGCTTTTTTTCCAAGATATGTCGGCGGAGGAGCGTAAGACCATCGTCAAGTTCGATGGACCGAGCGCTTGCCGAGCGCTATGTGTGACACCTGTCTTGCGGAGCCGCCGTTCGCCTCCGTCTTGAACAGCATAGTCAACAAGGCATTGTTCGACGCCGAGGTTCGGGCCGCCTGGAAAGCACAAAGGTGTGCTACGTGATGCCATACGGCAGGCGAACACTTGGAATATTATCTGGGCTGTGCGGAGCATTGAGGAGCGCGTGGAAAAGGCCGACTCGGAAGGGAAGGCTCCAATCACTTTCCAACCCATCAACTTCGACGCAACACCACTTTGTTCGTCTTTCAAATTCTCGGTTCCCAAGCACATTCCGACTGATAATAACTCAGCTCATGTGGGAGGATGAAAATAAGGCATTGGATGTGCTTGTCGGGTTCACCAATGCTTGAAAGCCTGCGAGTCCTAGCCTCGGTATGTTGACTGTCAACGAACATTTTCTGGACCTTCTCGAAACCTGGTTGGCGTAGCTTCCGGAATTATTCGTATAATTTCGGGACTTAGTCTGTAAGGATCGGATTGTACATGGTAATGGTCGTGATATCTTTTGTTGTCTATGTGCATGCACATTAACTATGATAAAACCCAATCCCCCCCATAAACCCTAGGAGAAAACCGGGACCATCCAGATGATTCACTAAATGAGATAGCTTTGTTAACTATTTCAATTGGAAACACGAGTTATTTTTGCAGCTAAATCATACGATCTCTTTGTCCCGTTAGAGCTCAATCTATGTTCCGACTGCAACTGGAACTCATGCTTGCAGTTGAAATAGACACAGGAGAAGTAGTCTTTCAAGATCTTATGAATATAGGAATAGAACCTGTCTTTGTTGACAAAGAAGAACACGAAACATGATTTCTTCTTCATCTCCTAGGCCCCAAATGGAAACCTCAGATCCGAAAGAGCAAACATGTTTTGGAGTATTTTTTGAGTGTCAAAAATTCTTCGTCCCCCGCAGTACCACAAGCGCCTACATCATCAACCACATGTCGGGTCCTGTTAGCGCAAATCTACCAGCTATCCGGAGGCTATTCTGTGAAGGCTGGAAGGATGGTTAGAGAAAGCCTAAGAGATGAGGCCTGATGAGTCTCTCTCTTTATAAAATTGCATTATCCGGAGCCTTGATACTCCGCCCGGTGATCCCTTACAGGGAGCCTCCGGCGAAGTGCCGCCCCGGCGCGGTCTTATTGAGGATTAAGAAATTTTTGGTGAGAATCTTGGGTGAAAGAGAGGTGAAAGCTTGATTGATTGATCAGATGACCGGATGGTTCGACTGTGATTGGTTCAGTGGTTGACGTTGACCGTGACGTACAGTATACACCACAAGTCCGGTGGTTGCCAGCAGGTGGGATTTAGAATCTCCTCCAGGTCAGTCTTCTCCGGCCCCCCGGTGCCCGAGTTCCCCTTGGAAGGTCCAGAAGGTCTAAGTTAGACTCGCTGTGACAACAACGGGTCGCCTCGGGACGCCGGAGACCATCTGACTTGCGCCCTCCTTTGACGGAGCCTGTCTTGACCTGCTTCACCTGCGACATGCCATCGATCCATTTCCCAGCGTTCCCGGATGATGTCCCGACGCACCCCTTGCTGGTCGTCGACTACTCTCTGCTTCTTGCCAGGGATCCGGCCGAAATTGACAAACTCTGGGGTGCGGCCAAAAACCTCGGTTTCTGGTAGTAAGTCGACGCTGTCGGATTTCTCAGCTTCCCGAATTCAAGTTTTTCAAACTCGTAGCTTGAAAAACCATGGAGCCGACGATTTGGCCGAAGGAATGTTCCAAATGGCAGCTGAAACCATGCTTTTGCCCATGGACGAAAAGCTCCAATTTGAACAAGGGGACGGAGGTAACTCCTTTGGGTTCGTCGACTGAGGTTGTGTTCGGTGAATTTAACTCTCAAGTAACTCATTACGCAGATATAAGGCCGCAGGAGCGAATGCCGTGGACGCTACAGGTCAACCCGACACTGTGGAGTTTATCAACATCGCAAAGGACGACGCCATTGCGTGGCCGGAACAAGCTCGTCGGGCATACCCGTCGACAGTCAACGCCCACATGTCCAAATCAGTGACGCCCTTCGTGAAGAAATCTCTCGAAGTCAACAATACGCTTCTCCAGATATTCAACGACAAGCTCCAGCTACCCGCTGATGCATTGATGAAGAGGCATACCTTGGAGGAATACAGTGGCAGTGAAACGCGCGTAATCAAAAACCCGCCGTCCCCTCATTCTCACCTCAAGATCGCGATCGGCGCTCATACTGACTTCGGCACGCTTTCTTTCCTGCACAATCGCCTTGGAGGGCTGCAGGTCCTTGTGCCGGGCTCCGAAGACTGGCAATATATCAAAGTACGCCCTCCCTTGATTTCATTCACGATCGCTGAAATTGCCGCAGCCAATTCCGGGCCACGCGATCTGCAACATTGGAGACGCGCTCGCGTTGTTTTCTGGTGGGATACTCCGATCCAATCTTCACCGCGTCGTGTAAGTCATTTCGTCCACTTCAAGTTCCAGCGCTGACGTTACACGGCAGACCTCCGCCGGGCGCGCAATCTCAGTTCGAACGGTGGTCGCTGGTTTATTTCACTCGCCCCGGAAACGACGTGACACTCCGTGCACTGGTTGAGGACAGCCAATTAATTGCCGAGGCTGTCACTCGCACGCCAGACAAGAATTTCGAGACGGGGTACACCTCGCTCGAATGGTTCACGCGTCGCATCAAGAACCAGAGGATGAAGAATCGAACGGCAAGCATGCGTCATCGTTCCTTCTCTTTATTCGGCTCACCCCAATTTTTCAGGGACCTGAGACTTGGATGAACAGCCGTGGGACCGAACACCGAGTTGCCGCGGTTTGATCTTTTCCGTTCTTCTTTGAGCGCCGTGCTGTGCCGTGTGAATGTACTCTTCAATTTTATGTTATCCTTTCCCTGACAGGCCGTTCTAGCCTTTGAAATTTCGAATTAAGTAGTGGGACGTGCGGCCTCAAGCGGCCTCCGAACCGCTCGTGGGGCATCATGCTCAAAACAGGAAATAATCACTCAGACGCGTATTCACTGCAAGCGACCTCATCGTCGAATGCTCGGAATTCCAATCCGAAAAAAAGGTGTTCACCGCCATGTAGGCAAGACTAAGACCCTGGCAAGTCTGCGGGGACGAAGCGACTACGAGAGCAGCGATGGAGGAGACTTTTAATCGCCAAGTGCCATGATTTGATAGTGCAGCGCTGACACCGCCGAGAGCGCGCGCGCGCGAGAGACTTTTCCACCCAGATTCTTGCGCGTCCACGCACATTTCCAAGGCTAGCAGGTACGCACCTAACCCATTCAGAACGTCACGCCACTGCGCCCACGCCACTCCGAACCTGAGGACCGAAACCAGTTGTCATCACTACCCAGTTTAAACGTATTGTTCTAGCGTCCTGCTTAGCTGTATTTAGGCAGCAGGTCACCACGTCCCTGGCTGTTGCCGTAATATATAATTATTTCTCCGCGCTGGCGACTCGAGACGGAAATACCCGAAACCTTGATGTCAAAGATTGCGCTTACAAGGCGCGCGCGTATACATCAGGGCCATTTTACGGTCCTATTTGTATCGGCTCACGCTGGCCTAAATCTTCCATTGTGAGATTTCTCTCGACAGGCTTTCAATTTCTACATATGACAGAAACGTGATTGCCGAATCGATGACTCTCGACAAACCCTAAAAGGACCTAACAACGCTTATATTTAACTTGTCCACATGGGTGGGCGGCTGGCGGTACCCTGGACTTCCAGAATTTCTCACCGTTTACTGTACCGCGTCCAATTACCCGAGACACTGGAACCGACACTTTTACTACGAATTTCCCGCTTCATGTCCGGGGAAGGAGGCGAGACGACAGTATACATGTCCCCGTTCGGAATGCCGGTATAGACCTTTCAAGCATTTCATAGCTCGCGTAATAGAGAGTATATTTGAAGGGGATTCCATCCAATTCTCTACATCCCCCGCGTCACCAGCATGGCCGAGAAAGTAAATTTCAATGCCACAATTGGCCCTGAAGAGGTCGGTGTTGTCGTCGGGGCCTGGATGTTCGGGATGTTCACTCTCCAGGTCTGAAACTCACCGTCTCGCAGAGTCCATATATCTTACCCCCTATTTATTCAGGCCTTCAACTATTTCAGGTAACAAGGCCTGGGTGTCTTGAATATTATTGTTAAATCTAACAGCGTTCAGCTATTTCCCCAAAGACAGCAGGCGCTTGAAAATCACAGTGCGCTCCTTCCCCCCTAATTTTTTACTATTCTGATCACTTGCTTCAAGGTTGCCGTGCTATGGTATGCCTTGAAATCTCCAAATGTAGTGTTCACTAAATAAACTAATAACAGGGTCCTGGAACTCATACATGTCATCCTGAGCTGCATCGGATTGTACGAAACCACGGTTAAACATTTTGGCGACGCAGACAACGTTCTTTTAATCAACAAGGCAATTGGGCTCTCCTTGATAATTTCCGGTAGGCCGTTGATTTCGTCGTCCCAGGCCTGCGACTAATGTCTTTGGCGTCCAGCTGTCGTTGGTATGTGACTGTCTATTCGATGACGTCGGGTTTATTAAATCCTTGGATCGCAGGGCCGGGAGTACAGGTCAGCCAGAGCCCACACTACCCTCTCCATTGCTAAGAAGAACGTAGATCTTTTTTGCGGACCGCGTCCGGATTTTGTCTGGCCGCATGCTCATTCCTTCAATCTGCTGGTTCCTATCTGTTATCAGAGGAATCAGTCTCTTGGGAGTCTGCGCCACTACGCTTATTACTCCATTCATTCCCGCGTTCAAGGCACGATCGTCATAACCCCCTTTCCGCCAAACTCATTTATTCCCATTCAAGGCACGATGGGATTGGCTAGTCCTCGCATCCATTGGTGTATCGACCACTGTCGACGTGGTGGTTGCAATCTCCCTCTGCACCTTACTGTGGCAGCGCCGCAGTCGCAGTAGTATTAGAAGGTACGCCGCTTGCAACGGGGATTTCCTTCTGTCGCTCATACGAAGTCTAGTACTCAACAGGTCAGTTTATTTCATTCTACTGTACACAAGTGTGTGAAAGCAACGCAAAATCGAACGCTGTGCGCATTAAAACCCTTTTATGGTAATCGAATTACCATAAAGGGCAATTTTGCGTTGCTGCCATACATTCGTGTACAATACATACAGGACTCTCATTTTCTGATAAAATCGTCAGACCATCGATTCTCTCCTCGCGTGGTATGTCTTATGTATTCTTCTTCCTTCCCTCAACAATATTTCCACAGGACGATAAATACTGGGCTGCTCACCAGCGCGGCGTCAATCATGATGCTGATATTTGTACTCAAATTCCCTAGTAAAGTACTTCCGGAACTCACGCATTCTTAGTTCATTACCATGAACAACTTTGCATGGTATTTACTCGCCATACTCGTTGCCGATAAATTCTGATATGAACATCGACCAGGTTGACGATGCTCTTGGTCATTCCTCGCCGTAAGTCACATTTTTTGCTGCCTTGTTCGCCTAAATTTACCAGTCGCTTGCTAGTATTCGCCAACTCCATGCTAGCATCGTAACTCGTCTGGCTTCTTGCTATTTTGAATGTCGACGGCTGAATCCTTATCAAGGCTGAACTCGCGCAACAAGCTGCACGAAGGAAACACCCAGCTTATTGTCGACGTCAACGCCCAACTTTCATCCTCCGGTGGTGCACGTATGACGAATCCCAATCGCAAAGTACGCAGACGCGCAGCTCCGGTTTCCCAGATACTAATCCCGACATCCTAGTTTCCAACTTCCATCGCCATCGAGATGACCCACACCCGAGAAGTCACTCAGGATCTAGATATGGATGCCAAGGTACGAAATCCCGCTGTTAATACGTTGGCTTATCTGAAATGCGTCCAGCACGATCTGGAAGATCAAGGGCAGGCCATGTAATCGACAAAAATTGAGTGTACATTATCTCGGGACATTGGGGTTTCATAGGACATCTCTGGACGTTCTCTTCACACTCCCCCAAAACTTCTTTTTGTTGCATTAGATTGGGCTGTAGTTTGTAGGTGGACGTGTATAGTAGTCTGCGTTGGGAAAGAAATAGCATTTACTAGCCATGTCGAAGTGCTCCGAGGTCGCCATCAACTCTAAGCGAGCAGACATTTACATTGATTACGATTAGTCGTCTCGTAGATAGATACTAGGTGCGGAACACCACACCGAATAACACATAACTCTATTCTCTAGCCGTCAAAAGCGTCCGCTCCGACATCCATCCCAAAGCTGCTCTTGGCAAGCCCGCGCACGCTGCGCTCGATTTCGTCCTCGAAGCCCATGCCGTCGCGCCCGAGCCCAAGCACGCGGAACAGCCACTGGCGCGTGCGCGCTACCAGAAAGGCGACGTCGAGCGAGAGCATAACGGTCCGGAAGACGAGGTAGTGGTAGTACTCGTGCAGGCGCGTGCGGAGGCTCGCGTGTGGGGTGCTGCGCGTCAAGGCGCGCGAAGCGGAGAAACCGGTGATTTTTATGCGGTTTACGGGCGAGTTGAGGGTCTTGTTATTGCCTGGCGCGGGGTTAGTTGTGGCAGGACCGGGGAGCGTGATACTCACCTTGGACCATGCTGTAAGGCGCGGGGGACATTCAGGAACTGCTATGAAGAGAGTCGAGGTACGCACCGCATGTTCCGGAGGAGGAAGATGAGGACCTTGGGCATACGATCCGTGTCCGTCAAGAACCCCTTGAGTTTGGCCTTCATCACGACGCTCCGCTCGTAGTTGGTCATCTCCTCAAGGCGCTTCCCGCGCTCCTCCGCCTCTCGCTGTGGGCGCCCCCGCCCCAGCCGCACAGGCCGCATGAGGACCGCGCTCGCAAACAGATCCGGCACGCCCACGCCCCACTTGCGCGTCACACCCTCCACGATGCCCCACTCCCCCGCGAGCAGCCCCTCCCACACTGAGCACCAGTCCCGGCGGAACTCCTCTGTGAGCTGTACGTACAGCCCGTGGTCGAGGAGCACGAGCTGCGGGGTGCGCGGGGCCGAGGGATGCGGGCGTACAAGAACGTTCCCGGGGTGCGGGTCGCAGTGGACCCAGCCCCAGAGGAACATCTGCGCGCTGAAGAGCTCTACCATCGGCTCCATAATCGCGCGAGTGCCGCCCCGTAGCGGGGCGGCCGCACCCGGGAGATCGCCCATGAGACGCAGGATCCCGGCGCGGTCGCTGAGGCGCACGCCGTCGATCCACTCGGCGGTCATGATGCGCTTGGTCGTGAGCGCAGGGAAGACGCGGGGGATGTACACGGTCTTGGAAAGGCGCGGGTCGGCGGCGACGTACGCGGCTGTGCGCTGGGCGTTTGCTGCCTCCAACTCAAAGTCCAGCTCGCGGCGCAGATGGTCCGAGACAAAATCTGGGTATGCTCCTCAGCTGCTAGGGAAGAGAATGAAACGCAGGACGCACCGACGACAAAGTAGACCGGGAGCTCGAACCCTTTTTCGAAAAGGTACATGACCAGACGATACGCCGCTAGATCCCATTCCGTTTGCTTTGCGACCGCTGGCTTTTGTACCTTGACGGCAACCCACTTTCCTTCGCCGGCCGCCTCGCCTGGTTCCGGCCACATCCGCGCTTTATGCACCTGCGCGATGCTCGCACTCGCCACGGCCTGTTCATCGAAATACTCAAACATGCCGTCTGGCCCGCTGGGGGGCCGCCCAAACTCGGACGTAAAGACAGACAGAACGTCCGAGTACGGGATCTGGGGCGCGTCGTCAAACAGGGAGGCGAATTTGACCTGCATGGGCCGCGGGAGGAAAGCTGCGTTTGCACCGATTGCTTGACCTGGGGAAAAAATTAAACTCGTGTGCCCTGCATGCTCCAAGACGCACGCACCAATCTTTATGTAAAGCCCTCCGTTGGATGTAAAAAGATTGAACATGATGTTTGCGACTCGCTCATGCAGCTCGGGGATTTGGTCTGACTTTTCGGGAGTGAAATTAAGCTTGTAATCCGCTGTAATTAGGGCGCACTTGGGATGGCGTCAAACATCGTTATTACGAAAGATTGCAGAGTTACACACCGCCCATAGCGCTCTAAGATTGCGTCCGATGGCAGATGCATTGAACTGGCGGTCAAGGCCGTAGATGACGCCTACACCGAGTCCAAAATAGCTAGTACGCCAAAGATAACGCTGCCAACGCGGGCGGGCTGCTGTAGCCGGAGAAGTGATAGAGAAATTGCGGGGGGTGACTCTGAATAGACTATTGGTAGGTTTCCATGACCGCAGACCGACCCGCCACGCGCGCTCCAACACCATTCAGAGTTCCGGTGTTGCCCAAATGTCGCCCGATATTAAATATTGCGCGGAAAGGATGCAGAAGGGAATGGCCGCAAGTTGCAGGGAGATTTAGGCGTGCTCTTGAAGGCGGAAGGCGCGGTCAGGCCACTCCGAGTCCAGAGGAGCCGGTGGATGACGAGGGGGCTCGGCATGTGCGGCGTGTGCGCGGCAGCTTGGGGTTAGGGTTAGCGGCGGCCGTAGGTCAACACTCGCAATCACCTCCGAATGCCCAAACAGGCAATCAAACTTTACCACCCACCCGGCCGCAGAGGAAATGGCGGAGAAACGCTGGAGTAGAATGAATCGGGTTGCAGGAGAGAAACTTCGAGCTCGGAAGATTTAATTGGGAGTGGATAATTTGCATGTCGTGCGTATAGGATATCCAACCCTTATATTAATACTTGTTCCAGAGTCCAGAGGCCAATGAAGACACATGAAAAAAAAACAATGGGTCAAGAATTGCAACCACTGCCGCGACTGATTGCTCTCTTGATAATCCTCAGAGGCTCAGATGTGTTCAAAAGTGCGGTCTTTTAAACTCCATCTAATTCGTCTGGCAATTGACAGCAAATTAAACATTCGCGGTTCCTCGTTATGGTTGTGGGAGATGGGAGAATATGAGGGCACTGCTCAGGGCAGGAAGGACAGGGTGGCATTTCAGACTCCGCCCGGCGTTTTCCGCGTGACATTCTCTTCTTGACAAATCTTTCGGTTGTCAAAAATTTCGGATTGACCTAAGCCATCTCATTGCGCTCAGAACGAACCTATCGACAGGACTCTGCACTACTGAGCCCGTTCCGAACAAGCCGAATCTTTTTACATTGCCACAGTGCGGAGTCCAGTGGGCCTCTGATTCCCGAGTCGCAGCGTCGCGGAATGATTTGGCTGAGATTTCGCGGGAGACTCACTCAAGACTCACTATTTAGGAGCGCACCCTGAAGTGTGCCTAGCACGAGCCTTTATTCTAGCCCCGCAAATTTATCCCTAGGAATTCAACTTGAAATTGTCTTGAATTTACAGCTTCCCCACTCGAATTCGGCTTTTCGGTCAAGGTGAGACTCGCCGCTATTTGTCGCATGTCCGACAGTCGTTTCCGACTCCCTTGGAAACTTCCGCTGCAAGGTTGATTCAGTTTGACAGTGGAACCAAATGGTCTGAAATTTACTTCCGTTCCGTGTCTCAAAAATCCGGCCCTCACTTTCTCGACGCGTATATATTCAGGGGCACCCTCTCAAACTTCTCCTCAACCTCTTGCTTCCCCCCCACACCCACACTTCTTCCAAAGCACGTCTAACGTTGCGCTCCCCACTCAGGCTCGCCGCCGACCAACCCAGTCGCCCCTTCCAACCAACCCCTACCGACGACGTTCCTTCGGAACGCGGTCATAAACCAGACAAACCGACGATGATTTTGGAGACGATGGGGTGACGTCTAGTTCGTACTCGTTTCTCTCGCGCTCATCTTCTCCGCCTGACTGAATCGTTGAAGAGTCATTCAACATGGCGATACGAATGGCGGAGTCCGCCTCGCTCAGGTGTGCCCCTATCTCGCTCGTCCTACTCATCCTCAGCGCCAACTTTCCTCAGACTATTTAGTATCACGTGCGTCGCCGGGAGTATTGAAGGCGAGTGCATTTCTTTGTCATTTGGAGGTTCTCGCGGCTCGTGGATGAGCGCGGCGGAAGTTGGCGGATCGGAGGGAAGTTAGCTAACCCCGACGAAGATCTTAACGACGACGTTATTTTCTTTATCGCTCATGCTCTTATGTTTGTCGTTACTGACTTCTTTTCTAAGCAACATTTCGCCCAGTATAGGTCACGCACGATGTCGGCCGCTTACAAGGCAAGTGTTGGTTTCATCTTCCCATATTTGTTAGGCTCGTCCGCGCGCCGCTCAAGGACTGGAGGGACGTAGCTGACCCCCATGAAGGTCCCGATGCGCGTCTCTTTCTCCTTACATTCCCTCCGCCGCTGTGGTACCA
>JARKIE010000723.1:0-27386 GCA_029378255.1 Mycena rosella
ACCAACGCAGACTCGATTCAGCGCAGACTCGACGCCGCCACCGCCACCGCCAACGCCGACGCAGTGGACAGTCGGCTCGACGCAGTGCACAGCACGACGCAGTCGACGCAGCGCGGCGCCGACACGGCGTCGACGCAGATTCGGCGTAGACTCGACGCAGTGGTCGTCCTCGATGCCGATACAACAGTCAAGTCGGCCCGACCCAGACTCGACAAAGCGCACAATGCACTCCAGTAGAACCCAGAACCCAGAACCCAAAATCCAGAAGGAAGAAAGCAACGCACCAACGACGTTATTATACACCCTTATCGGCACCTTCATCACCCGGCTCACGCTCCCCCCTCCTGCTCCTTTGCCCCAACTCCCGCTCGCAGACCGGCCGTTTCCTGTCGTAGAAATCGACGTCGAAGTGGACGTAGACGTCGAGGAAGTAGAACCAGGAAAAGGACCAGGAAAAGCAGGCGGCGGCGGCGGCACGGCGCGACACACGCCGACGACGAGCTCGTACGAGAAGCGGAGCGTGCGGCCCTTGAAGGTCGGCGGGAGGTGCGGCGGGAGGGGGAGCGTGTATGTGTCTGTTTCGGTGGGTTAGCGTGGGGACGATTTTGGAGGAGAGGAGGGGAGGAAAAGGCAGAGTAAAAGAGAACGAAAGACGAAACGACTTGAAGGGAAGAAAAAAAGGAAAGGAAGGGTATAGAAAGCACTGAACGGCGCCCTCCTCGCCCTCGACGCGGCGCGGTAACCACAAACCCGTAAACCCGTAAAAACCGTAAAAACCGTAAAAAATAAAAATAGAATAAAATGAATGAAAACACGCAAGACCGTAAAGAGATGGGGGGACGTCGGCGGGGGGTGTAAGAGTACGGCGAAAGAGGAGGAGGAGAAGCGAGAAGCGCGGGAAGACGAAGATGGAGGAGCTTCGCAGGCAGAACAGCGGGGACCCGTCGTCGTGCCCTCGAAAGTGAGGGCGTCGTACTCGTGGAAGACGGGCACGAAAGAGCACGGCGGAAGACGGAAGACGCGGACGAGGGACGACAGGGGGAGTAGAGAAAAGCACGAAGCACGGAGGGAAGGGAAAGAAAGGCGCAGAACAAAACGACAGCAAGGCCCGAAAACCCGCCCCAGAAGCCGCGTCGAAAGCACGCACGCACGCCACGCTGCGTCAAAAACCACGTCGAAAACCGCGTCCAAAAAGAAAAAAAAAGCCCAATTCACCCCAGAAAAACCACACACGCCCGAACCCCGAAACCCGAAACCCGAAACATGCAACCCGAAAAACCGCAGCCCCCCCCCTTCCCCAAAGAAAAACCCAATCCACCGCCCCAAAAAAAGAATGCACTCCCGGGAAACCCCAGCGAAGCGACGCAAACAAGACCAAGTCCAAATCGAACACCGCACGCCGCACGCCGTCGCCAAAAAAATAATAATCGAAATCCAAGCCCGATAACACGCCGCGTCAAAGACCGGAAAACCGCCGCCGAAGAAAGGAAGAAAAAGTCCCCCTGAAAATATGCCACCGAAAACAAAAAACACTCCCAAAAAGATGAAGTACATAGAAAGGAGAAAAACACAGAGAAAAACAGCGAACAACTCACAGCTCCGTTCCTCCCCCGCCGCGAGCCTCAAATCGACAGCCAACATCTCCGGCGGCACCTCGAGCGTCGGGAGCGGCGCGTCGGGGTCCGCTTCTTCTTGTCCTCCCACACCACCTATCCCGGCCGTTCCCAGACCTCCCTGCCCCCACCCGCCGACGGCGAGGCGGAGTTGGAGGACGACGGAGTAGCAGTATTGGAGGCGGCGCCCGCCCCCAGACGAGCGTCCTGAGCCCCGCGCTGAAGCTGCTCGAACGGCGATGCCGCGCCGGCGGGGCCGCGTGCAGCGCGAGGCTCCCGCCGCCCCTTGCCGGCGGGCGCAGCAGCGTGGCCCGTAAGGAGGCGAGGGCGGGCGTGCCTGCGCCTGGGAGGGGCGAGAGGACGGCGCGGCCCGCGAGGGACGCGTAGGCGTAGAGGAGGAGCTCGTCGGTGGGGGCGTGCGGTTGACCTGGTAAAGGAGAAGCGGGGTATGGGGCGGGGTATGAGGAGGAGGGGTGGGAGGAAGACGGGGAAGGCGACAAAGGGTGCCCGAGCCCGAGGGCCGTCTGCGCGCGGTCGCGGCGCGCGATCGGGCTTTGGGCGTATGGGTACGCGGACGCGGGTGCGGGGGCCGGCGAGGGCGGGGGCGGGTACGCGTGCGCCCCCGCCCCGCCCTCGCTGCGCTCGGCGATGGGGTCGAGCACGAGGGAGAAGGTCGACGAGGCGGCGGAGGGCGTGTACGGGCTCGCGCCGCCGCCGCCGGGGCTGATCGGGGACACGACGACCGCGGCGCTAGACGTGGTGAGCGTGAGCGGCCCGTCGAGGACGGAGTGCTTGCGCGCGTGCGGGTGCGCGGGGCCGAGGGGGAGCGCGGCGGCGTCGGCGCGGCGCGAGAGGGAGGAGGGGAGCGTCGCGGAGGTGGGGGCTGCCGTAGTCGTCAGCGTTAAGATGAGGGGGAGGAGGGGGGACGGACATTCCGCGGAGCGGGGCGGGAGGTCGAAGTTGGGCGGGGCGATGCTCACGGAGAGCGACTTTGCGAGCATCTTCTTGCGGCGGAGCTCGACGAGCGCGGGGAGGCTGCCGCTTGCGCTTGCTGGCGGCGCACTTGCTGACGCCGGGAGGCTCCCGCTTGCAGACGCCACGTCGGTGCGTCCAATGAGGCCCTTGCGCCCGGGCCTGGCGTCACGCGCAGCAGGCGGGGGGAGCGGGGCTGCGGTGCGCGGGGTGCGCGGGGTGCCGGGCGACGTGGGCGGGCGCGCGAGCGGCGCGGACGAGATCGAGTGCGCGTTGCGCTTGTGTCCTCCATACGAGGACGCGTGCGCTGAGGTGGCGCTAACGCGGGACGGGGAGGGCGCGGGGGCGCGGGTGTTGGTGAAGGTGATGGTGACGGAAAAGGGCTCGCCGGCAAAGTAGGACGACTGCGCGGGCGTCACGACGATGCGCACGCCGGGGTCCGCCGCGGGGTCCGCCATCGAGCTGGCGGGATTTCGAGGAGGGTTTCAAGTGTCCTTGGAGGGCACTGGGATTTTTAATTAGGCTGCACGCGTCGTCGCACGGGCGTGCACTAGACTCGGCCCCGGAGAAGGAGAACACCGTCCCCGCAAGGTGCGTGGAAGACTCGGACCGGGGAAAGTCGGGGCGGCGGACGCAGGGTCGGCGTACTCGGGTCCTTGGAGCCGGGTGTAGTCAGGAGAACCAGAGAATAGCCAGAGGATAGGCGGTAGCAGAATTGAAAGGAATCCAGTCCTGGCCGCGCGAGACGTGCAGCTGCGTGCTTGCGCGTGTTTGGCGCGCATCCCATGACCAACCCGCCTCTGCAGCCCGCCATCGGACGCGTTGCCGCGCTCTTCCGCTGAGGTGAGGCCCTGGACCCCTGGCGTTGGCCATGAATTTTTCTTGGTGCTCAGGGATGAGCCAGTATCCTCGTCTCAAAACTCTGCGCTACTGGTCCTCCGACTATAAATATCCCGCTCCTTCAAGTTCTGTACCCTACCCAGTGCTATTCTCGTCTTCCGCGCTATTCCGGTCCCACCTCTCCAAACACATCGATGCTCTCCCCCCGGCGCCGCAACCACGGACTACAGCAAACCGATTTTGTATTTACCAGCGCTGATTGGCTGCTCCACACCCTGCAGCGAATGGCAGGGCTCTAAAAATCTCGGCTAAAAGACTGCAAATAAGCTGTGATTACGGCACAGCATTCAAATCACCTGTAACGGCACCGCGAATGATCGGGATGCACCTGTCAAGTATCTATTGAGTGCGGACCGCGCAAGCGGAGCGTCAGCCAATTCTTAGGCAAAAAGAACTACACAAGCCAAACTCACGGGGACGCGGGGAGTCGAACCCCGGCTTGCCACTTGAAGTCGCTTTTGCCCTCAGTGATTGCAGCGGTACACCGTACACTACGTCCCTTCCCTCCCTCTCATTTGAGCCAAGATAAATCATCGCAAATTAAGCCCACTCATGGGCAAAAACACACTTGATACACTCTCATGGGGACGCGGGGAGTCGAACCCCGGCTTGCCGCTTGATTTCGCTTTTACCTCTCAGGGATAGCAGCCGTGCACCGTACACCACATCCCTTCCCTCCCTCTCCTTTGAACCAATATATATACAGCCCTCAGAGCCTGTAATAAAGCTCAGTAATATTGAATATTACTCCATTTTCAACATACCTGTTCCAGTTTGCGAGACAGATAATTGAAATCTGGCCAGAACGCAAGACGATCGGAACCAAATAATGAGCGCCTTGGTTATTCTATTCATGGGCAAAAGAAAAGCACAATCAACACAAACGGGGACGCAAGGTGTCGAACCCCGGCTTGCCGCTTAACGAATTGTGGACCGATAGTGATAGCAGCGGTGTACTGTACACCATGTCCCTCTCTCCATCCCTGTTTCCACCTGCAGAAATCACTGCAAATTGGAATCGAGCATGGTCAAAAAAAGCCCATGAGTGCCACCATGGGGACGCGGGGAGTCGAACCCCGGCATGCTGCTTCTCAACGTATGCTGAATTAGTAATAGCAGCGGTGCACCGTACACCACGTCCCTTCCTGCCTCTCATTCGAACTTGGATATCCTTACAGCTGCCTGGACTTCAGTTCAATCTAATCTGCAGAACTAAAAAAGAAATCGTAGGACCTGGAAGTGGGACGCAGGGAGTCGAACCCCGGCTTGCTGCTCACAAGGCATTCTGAATTAGCGATAGCAACGGTGCACCGTACACCACGTCCCTTGCCTCTCTCTCATTTGAATCTGGATATACCATGTTGCCTTGATGTTGCCCCCCAATCGTATCCGAGTCGCACAACTAAAAAATTAGGGTTGCACTGTATGGGGATGCAGGGAGTTGTTGATCATAAATACAATCTCCCAAAGAGGAGAAGCAGTGCACCGCACACCATGACATGTCCCTTCCCTTGCTCCCCTCTGTTCACCAAACTAAATCATCTCAAGTTACGACCGAGCATGGTCAAAAAAAATATTGGCGTATGAGCACTCGGGGATATCTCGGGCAAGTACGCGACTCACCGTGAATCATACAGAATGAAAGAGAATGCTCAAGAACAGTACAGAACAGTATGGAATATTTATTATATGACTCAGAGTGACTCGGATAGACAGTATAAATACAGTAGGAAAAGACCACATAACCTTACGAGCTTGTACCACCCGCCCTCACGGGCATTGTGTAAATCTTATATTGATTGAACCGAATATTGCGTGAACTCAAGGATTGAATACCTTGAAGCAGAAACCCCAACAAAAAAGCAGGGGCAGATTGAATGGAGACGCGGGGAGTCGAACCCCGGCTTGCTGCTCCACATCTCTGCTAACCCTCAGAAAGAGCGGCGGTGCAGCACACACCACACCCCTTCCCCTTGTCCCTCCCATTTGAACCACAATACGAATGGTTTCAACCACAAAGGTCAGAAAATCAACACAGTTCCACCGCTGGCTCAACCCCTTTCAATAATACCCCGTTTACGATTCCACTCCTCCCTCTCTTTGAAACTGAAATACTGGAAAATGACCGCTTGTAAATAGGATTGAGCCCGGCCAAAAGAAAAGCCAATGGGTGAAGGAATACTATTTTAGACCACCTAGTTGGCCACCCCAGCTAGTTGGCCACTTGCAGTCTAGAAGGGCAAGGGGTGTTATTTCAGGTTGGGTGTTATGGCGGAACCAAGTACGAACTCCAACGCAGGTTCAGACCAAAATTCGGCCGAAAGTGATGGGTTGATCGAAAGTTATGACATCGAGGATCAGAATCTGAAGCGTGTGAACATCATTTTCTTGTGATCGGACCACTCGCCTCACTTACGGTGGCCATTTCTCCACCATTTCTTTGTCGATCCACGACTTTAGCCTCGTTCTGTTCCCCCGATGCTGGGCCTCTGTATTGATGCCAATGGATGGCAATGGTCAGCACTAGTCTCCTTGATGCAGTCAGGAAAGCACGACTACTTTTTGTGGCTCGGCCATGTTGACCACCGTCGCGGTACACAATACTGCCATGCTATCGGTCTACGATCTGATAATGACTTTCTACTATCCAATCTACATGCTAAGAGGTATTTCAAAATTTTATCTATCCACCTCGAATAGCTCTGCAGGTCATTATCTCAAACCACCCAATTTCGGTCTTCCTAATAAGCAGATTTTTTGAAGGAGGTGCCCCCATCTTGGAATAGAGGTGGGTGCTCAGTTACATCCTCATACTTCCCATTAAGCAATGTGGATCTCAATTTGGAACATCCAGGTGTTTTGTACATGTATGACGCTGGTTGATTTTACGACCCGGATTTTGCGGTTTCGCATGGGTCGGCACCAGATTTTCTGACCTCTCATATGCTTCATATATACACCACACTATGTGAAATATTCAATATGATCTCCCTCTATGATTTAGAGTGCAAGTGACGGCCACTTGAGAGCTCAGGCCATTATTTAGCGGGGTGGCCAACTGGCCTGTTATTTGGTCATGTTGGACTGCCGATGAAACAAAATTCACTGCGAACTCAAATGTCCAAATATATTAGGACTGGTGGTCTGGAATCATTCTTAGGATGCATGCCTTCGTTCTGAGATAGCGGGGATTGGATTGAGTCAGTGGAACGACGGAGAGCCAGGCACAAATGCTTAGGTGGCCAACTAACTGGTCGAAAATAGTATGGGGACGCGGGGAGTCGAACCATGGCTTTCTGCTTGTCAACATTTCTTTCAGTCTCAGCAAAGCAGTGGTGCACCGTACACCACATCCCTGCCCTCCCTCTCATTCGAGCCTTGATACATGATGTTGCCCCTCAATCACATCCGAGCCGCAAGACGAAAAAAAAAGCGTACCCTGCTATGGGGACGCGGGGAGTCGAACCCCGACTTGCTGCCCAACATGTAATTCTCGATGAGTGAAAGCAGCGGTGCACCATACGCCACGTCCTTTCCTTCCCTCCCTCTCATTCGGACCCAACTATTAGTGAGTCACTGCTTGTAAATTGGATTGAGCCCCGATAAAAATCAAGAGCATAGATATGGGGACGCAAGGAGTCGAACCCCGGCTTAGTGCCTACAAGATGTTCCGAATAGTGATAGCAGCGGTCCACCGTACACCACATCCTTTCCCTCCCTCTCGTTCGAACAAAGAATGATTTCAACCACAACGGCTCAAAAATCAACACGGTTCAAGGGTTTCAACAGTGCTGTTCGAACAATACCTCAGGGCGGTTCACACCACTCCTCCCTCTCTTTCAAATGGAAATAATAACAATGACTGCTGTAAATAGCATTGAGCTTGGACAAAAAAGGAAATAAAGAAAAAAAAGTGTGTGGAAGAGATGTATAGGGACACAGGGAGTCGACCCCGTCTTCCCGTTGGACACGGGATTCTGGATTACATAGTGACAGCGGCAGTGCGCCGTACACCATGTCCCCTTCCTCCCTCTCCTTTGACCAAGAATACATAGGACACTCAGAGCCAGTAATAAAGCTCAGTAAAGCCCGCAGATGAAATCTGATGGTACTCTGGCCACTTTCACATCCTGTTCCAGTTTCCGAGGCAATCTGACCCAATGACCAGACGATCTGAGCCGACGAAATCCTGCGCACCTGTGTTAATCTAATCCGAGTCCATTAGCGATATGCAGGATCCACGGAAGTGTGTTGGGCAACAGGTGCGTGCTATCTCTACATTGATTTATCTGTTCTAATGTGAGCCCCGCATGCTCTGTTCCCCTGCCAGGCCATCTTCGATCGGTGCACATTCAATGAGGCAGTGTTTGTAGATGCTCACATCATTGCTGAGCGAAATTGTAACGCGATGCTGCCATCAAGAAGTGTCAATCTATCATCGACATTGATGCTTCCTCCGATGGCAGTGTGCCAGTAGATGATTTCGAAGTAATTGACAACAAATCAGGATTTTTCTTCCTCGCACTACGTACCCTACCACAATCACATGCCCTATTATACCCTATGTGCTGCAATATATATAATTATACCCTCGAATTTGTGCTTAAGAAGTCTCTTTTTCGTCTTAAATGAGATCTTTTCGGGGCGCCTTTACGCCCCTTCCCACCCCTTTTTCACTTTCTTTGAAAAAACTATACATAGCGTAAAAAAAAAAAGTGGTGACCTCTTTTGGGTCTTTTTGACATTTTGGCACTTTTTCCCCTTGAAAAAGCTGAAAAAGATGATCTGTCAATTTGCTGATGCTCCCTCTTGTCAACATCCTTACTGTATAATTACATTCAATTCGACTATCATGTGTCACTCCCCCCTTGGTCGATGGCGAATATTGGTGTTTTGTCATGTGTCACCCATCCTACATTTTGTTAGTCTGTTAGTTACCGTGTCTTGATACTGCCATCTTCCCAAGTACCTTCAAGCTATCTGCAATTAACCTCTGCTCTGAGACTTCTGGCCAATTTTTAAGATAGCTGAGGCCAAAATGAAGAGAAGGAAATGGGAGAAAAGGGACAGAAAAAGGTGAGGAAACATGTTTCCTCCGTTTTTTTTGGTGCTGTATTCACTTGCATCTTTCGCAATTCAAGCTCTTCCATATGTGGAGAGCCAAAATGTCACCCACAGTCGCTGTTGGAGCGATACTTGGACACCACTTATCAACAGTATTCTGCGGCACAACCTTATGTTGGTACTGGTATTCTGTGGCGGCACAACATTCCTCATGGGTTTCTTTTGTATGTACATCTTTTTTTGCATTCTCTCCCTCTTGCTTCCCACCTTCATGACCGATTTCTTCAAAGCACAAGCTGCAGCTGCAGCCTCCAACTAAAGGTATGTAATTTTTTTCTTTCATGTTGAGCTGTCCCTACTTTCTATAGTACTACTCATACTTATACTGGCTGTTGCCCATGCATTGTTGTTATATATATACTTCTTCACACTTAAGGATGCCGAATAACGTAAAATTGAACTCCTATTCCCTTTTTGAGTCAATCCTTTGAAATTTTATTCCAAGGTGAATAAACATTTCTACAAGATCCTCTATCGGACCCTACATACAGTATACTGCACAGTAATACCGTACCCGTGGTATACGACTTAACCGCAGTGTTACGGGTACGGCATGCCCACGGGTTACAGTATGGCGGTTATATCAAAATTCTCAAACCATACCCGTACCCGCAACACCCGTACCCGTAATACTGCGGTGTTGGCATATACTAATATACCTAGTAAGACATAGAGGTATACCTAGTAAGACATAGGAGGGTTCTAGTCCACTCGAGACTGAGAATCAAGCTGTTGAAAGCATTGCAAACTTGCACTAAACAAAGGAGACTAGGATACTATTGACAGTACCTGCACAATGGGGTCTGATATAGTAACTTGGGTTTCAAAACCACTAGCGAGCCATAGGACTACTCCGACAGACTGTATTACTTAATGCAGCATGTTCGAGTTCAATATGAATGCTGAAGCTATCAAGGGAATAGTAAGGAGGCAAGGAAAGCTATTACAAGGTCTTACAAAGGGATTGGTACAAGGAGGCGCTATACTGGTGTAGATAACCCTTGTACAAGGGAACAAAGCGGCAGACAAGTTAAAACGATCAGTGATCACCAAAGAGACACATTTGATCCTAGCGCGCTCGCTGATGCTGACTGAACTACTGTTCCGGATGACCATGTAGGCTGACTATACTAGTCCGCCTATCAGTTATAGGTGTTCCGCAGGTTCTGCCAACAGTCAGGATAGTCAGGATTCAAGGAGAATGACTGTACCATCATTAGTTGGTGTGATGTGGACTGTGGTTTCGTAAATGCCGAGCGAGGTGGTAACCCGGACTGGTTTAGAATTGTACGTCCTCTAGGGAGAATATTTTCTGTCGCTGTGAACAGTGCACCTCGGTGCTAGGTTTATCTAAATCGGAGTGTGGTTTTATGTAGGAGGTGTGTGTTTCTTCAGTAAAGAAGGTGTAATTTACAACTGGTTACTGTGTTTTAATGCAGATAGAACAGTCTTCTCAGCGTGTGCCGTCGGACCGAGCTCTACAGCTTGTCAAGAAGGGACTATCGAGCGCGATGCTGGCCCGAATCGAGGACGCCGAGGTGATATATGTGTTTTTAGCGGGCCTCCTCGGTCGTATAGTCCGACTCCGAAGGTGTTTGGTGTGTAGGTTGTTTGGCTGGGGCGGAGATTGTTTTAACAAGCTCGGTTCCTTGGCTGAGTGTTCCCTTCTTTCAACCTCTCTGTAATAATGTCCGACCAATATATCCTTCTCTTCTTCTCCTATCTGCTTGCCGAGGGCAAAATAATCCGATCTAGGCTAGCGGCTACAGGCCGAACTTGGCTGTGTCGCTTTGTGTGAGGGTTTTTCAACTACCCTCTTTTGATGAGGAAGAGAGTTGGATCGGATAGGGAAGTCTAGAGCTGGGTTTCGATAATAACCTGAATTTGCCGACAGACAGCTCGGTGTAGGAAGGAAAGTGTCTCCGAGGAGCAAGAGAGTATTTTCCGGTGATAACAGTTTGTTTTGGGTGAGGCACTGAGTACATCCCTAGCACATTCCTGGCCATATTTCCTGTGTCTTAACCCTCTAATCAGCCTGAAAGGTCGCTGAATTCCAACCAGAGGGATCGTTGATCTCAGATTGAACATTGCACAGCTTTCGGTTCACAGTCGAAGCATTACGTGAAGTCCACAATTGCACCATTTTCACTGCCTAATCCTTCAGATGGTTCAAGTTCTGACACATACTAGCTCAACCCCTCCCAAGATTTAACTTGGGGCAAAATTTCTCAGATGGAGGTGGCCATAACCGTATTAAAACATATTATTAATATATCATGATACACCATAATACGGCTTAATATAATACGGAGATAATAGATACAGATATGATACGTGTCCGGAGGGCATAATATGATACCGATATAATATGATACACAGATTTTCGTATTAATATCATATGTGGACAGCACTGAATGACTTCCCGTAAGCATAGAATATTCCTCGCACATTTCTGAGCTTGTTTGAGAGTGCCAGCGATGGCATCAAACCGTAAGATATTCAAGCCGTCTACCACAGACCCGCATTCCCATAAAAAAGAATAAATAAATCCAACTCATCTTCAGCCTTGGAGCAGAGCCGGAATGCACTCCGATGGGTAGTGGGAGGTTACTTGATTTTTCACGACATGAATCAGCGGTCTGGTGGTTGAGGAAGAGGGTGAAAAGTGGACATTTAATGCCAAAGCATTTTATTCCGTCTGATAAAATCTGTAGGGGGGGTAGGGACCCCTCTGCAGACTTTCTTAAATTCAGAATAACTTGAACACTTTTGGGTTGCCCAGTGATGGGGTCCTGACAGCTGCTTCGGCAGTGGCGGCGGCAAGAGAATAAATATTCCCGGGAATTTATCTATGCTTACGGGAAGTCACCCACTAACATTGTAGCTACTTAGTGCATGTACATCGAGATAATTCCTGGAACCGGCGTTCCTAAGTGGGACCGTGCCGTGTTGGCGACTTACGCTCAAGTACTGCGAGGCACAAGTTGTACTGCAAGCACAAGTTAGGCCTCGCTAAACAAGGAAGCGGGAAGTTGCCGTGCTCACTTGCCGAGTGATCAGATCAGATCACGGCAAGTGGTTTGCGATCTTTTCAGTCCCGAGGAAGCACGGCCCACCCACGGGCTTGCCTATTTGGGAACGGCCGGCTATCACGCGGGTCAACCGGCTCATCGGCTTGGCGCGTCCCAATGCGGTTGTCCGAGTGCTCATTGTCCCCATTGTCCGCCGTGCCTTGCCACCCAGGACGCGTTTTCGACGCGTCAAGCAGTGCATTTCACGTTGCAATGTAGGTTACAGTGGTGCAAGTAAGAAGAACAAATAATAAAATACATCTACTAGTGGGGTGCGAAAGAATTCTTCCGTTTGCCTGGTTTTTTTCGAGGCGTTCTTAGGTGCATACTATTCTGCGAATTTTATTTTTTATAAGCTCGAGAAGTGGGTGGCGGTGGCGGGGCCTGGGCGGCTGGCTCGACGGCAATAAGCTCGAAATTTTGCTGCTCCATGTCGAAGGAGGGCAATTTTCAAGAGAGGGATGGTGGGTGTAGGAGAGAGACGCGGTTGACGCGTCGAAAACGCGTCCTGGGTGGCCAGGCATAGCGGACAATGGGGCCACAACTTGCCCAATTTGGGCCGAGGTACGCTTGGCTCGGCGATGATGGCCTTGATGGCCTTGATGGCCGAGGGTTCCCAAATAGGCAAGCCCGTGGGGAGGCCTACTTTCCCAGTCCCGACTCTATCGACGACTTCAGGACCGCAGCGCACACAGTGGACAGTGCTCCTCTGTCGGAAGTTTTTCGGAAGTTTTTTGATACTTCCTGGCTCTCTTCTGTTTTTCCCCTGGAACAAGATGTCTATGTCTCTGCAGTCACTGGAGTAACCGGGTCCCGGCCTACGTCATCTGGCATCTTTGCGATGTATTTCGACTGGAGAAGCCTCACGAGCCGGCAGGAGGTTTAAACACTAAGGATCATCGACCCGCCCTCAGCACTCGTGGCCGCGACTCGTGGAAGCCCAAAGGGGCTGCGAGTTTATGTTATCATTTGGACGCCGTCGATTGACGGCGACGCCAACGGGCGCTGGGCCGAATACTCAGTGACGCTGCACTCATAGAAGCCCGAATGGGCTGTGAGTTTGATGCTTCATTTGGGCGCCGTCGATTGGCGGTGACGCCGACGGGCACTAGGTCGAATATCCAGCGACGCCGCACTCGTGGAAGCCCGAATAGGGCTGCGAGTTTCATGTCTTCATTTGGGCGCCGTCGATTGACGGTGACGCCAACGGGTGCTGGGTCGAATACCCAGTGACGCCGCACTCGTGCAAGCCCGAATAGGGCTGCGAGTTTATGCCTTCATTGGAGTGCAGTCCATCTACGAGATCTACGGGCGCAACTGGACGGCAGGTTGATGTTCTTATGTGGGCGGTGCCGGATGTGCTACCTCAAGACTATGGGTCGAATACCTAAGCCTCAATATTAATATTTGGATGATCCTGGTATGTGCAAGTCATCCGGCGTCGGAAATGGCCATCAGATTATGGGCTCACCTAGTTTGAAAGGTATGTCATTATTTCGAGGTTATGCACTTATGTGTTTGTATAGAATTTTTACATGTGGATGGGGAGTTTCAACTTCAACAAGCACAGCTTTAGCAAGTTAAACTGGTCCCGCTTCGAGCGACGCAGAACGCTTTGCGCGAAGTTTGTTTTATGGGGGTGTTTAACTCACTTTCGTGGCTGGCTTCAAATTGTCACAGGCATTCTCCGCTCTGGAGTCGTGGGTTTGCGCTGTGGTTGGGGTCCGCCCTCGACAGCCAGTCCAAGGCTTTCACTCCCATCCATGCGTCCTTAGATTTGAATTGGTTCTTGCAACGAATCGGAACAAAAAGGGGTCGGTGCTGATTGCACCGGCCCCCAGCATTGCTACACCCTCCGCTGAACATTAGCGAGGTTACCTACCTACCTACTTACCGTAGTCTTCGAGTCTCCGAAGCAGTATCGTTGTACATAAGCCTGCCCGTGACACCAATCTGTCCGCCCGATTCCGCCCGAAAGTGGATTTTAGCTAAGCAACAACTTCATAGCTAAGCAACAACTCCATTGTAGCTAAGCAACACTTCGCCGTTTATCCTTTCCCCATTCTTTTGCCCTTCTAGCACCGTTTCAAGGTCGAAATAGGTTGATATGCCCTTTGTTGACGGCCGTAGCGGTCTTTTACGCAGGGATCGGGCTACGGCCGTGGCAGTCGGAACGATGTGAATGCCGGCATTATCCGGTGTATGTTGGTTTTATCATTACCTTTACGTTCTAGGCTCATATAAGAGGACCGCGACCCTCACGGGACAATTATCATCCTCCTGCTTACTCAAACATCTTCCTCTTACTTCTCTAACACCAAACCATCATGTCTCTCACCGACTTCGTCAACGTGCTGTTCGAGCGTCTCTTCTACGGCGGCGACAAGGCTGCTGGCCTCGCGGCGTTCGAGAACGACATCGCTGCCGATGCCGTCTTCGAGTGCGTCGAACGCGTTGTCACAGTGAAGTGAGCTGACGCGAAACCCAACAGCATGAACGGCAAAACCGCATCCAGGGCGGAGATCTTTACGATCATCGAGAACTTCCACGCCAACTACAAATTGAAATTGAACAGTGTCGAGGATCTGGCTGTGGTGCCGTCAGGTTCTGGGGGGGTTATTGCCCAATTGTGCAAAGTAACGGTCACGTCGGGCGGAGGTGTGGAGGAACAGAAGTTGGTCCGCATTGTGAAGATCGAGGAGAGGGGCGGAAAGAAGGTTATGACTAGCTTGGTGGAAGTTCGGGCTTAAAAGAGCGGCTCGCGTGGCCTCCGCTGCTTTAGAGCACCGTGCGCCGCACATTTGAACTACACTTGTGTACAATTATTCGCAGGAATCATTTCCCATTTCTCAGATTATCTGCCGCGCTTTTCGCCGTTCGGGCCTACAATTTTTATGGCTCGATCTTGGCCTCATTTTCAGAAGCAACGACACAGACCATCAAATCACAGTACAAGGTCTCGGAGACGTTTATTCGACCTTGGAGGCATGTTGCCTAGGTAAGTTGCCTCAGTTGTCTCAGGGATATTCTTTTAAAACTCGACAGATGAGACTGCTTGGAGGAAAGTGAACAGGACATGGGAGGAGTATCCTGTGGAGAAATTTATGACACTAGCTGGAATGATTAGGTGGCACCCGTCGAGGTCCGTATTACATTTAGTTTCGCATACATGTCCTGAAAACGGGTGTTCATCTTGTACTAGCACTTGCTAAAACTTGACTCCCAGAATCCTATCACCAGTGTGTATCATTTACTCTGACTATGCTTGCATAGTGCTGGCCAAAAATACGATACAGTCAGATATATTTTGGATATATCCAAAAAATATGAATACAATACGGGCTCGCATCACCTCTCAGATATGAATATTCCCCGATACGATACAATACAATATGGATATAATATGATACGGGGTTGGGCGTATTACGAGTACTTATGTAATCGTTTATAATCAATCGAAATGAGGTTTTAGAGACCTAGTTGAAAAGTATCCCAGATCTATTCGTGTAACAGATTTAGTGGCTGTGCTAGTGGATTTAGTGGCTGTGTTGAAGCGGTTTTAAAGGACAGCCACTACTTTTCCCTTCGTTCTTTGTGATTGCTTAGTGACTGTACATTTCTTATGTAATCCTTTTGGCGCTCGCTGCGGTTCGAATCTAGTGCTACGTATTTTTCGATTCCCGACGACAGCTTTGTTGTCTTTCTTTGTTCATACACGATTACGTGCCGAAGACTCAAAAAATCATGCTCTTGTCTCCGCGCGAGTTGAAGCAAAGTTCAACGTTCAACAAGGTCGCATGTTTGATCGGGCCGCCGTCAATCAAGCGATGGCATCACTGGCCCGGACATCACCGAGGTAAAAGGCCTTGCTTCGAGTGCTCATCTGCCACAGTGCCGCTGGGACCCTTCACTCTTCAACTACAAAGAATACTGGGGACTTCATGAACTCGCAAGCCAACCTATCTGGGGAGCAGGACTTAATACTTGGATGCTGGTTGGATGCCGGCCGATCCACTTCAAGAGAACCAACATTACACACTTTTAGGCTGTAGCCACCTAGATGCTCGAAATCATGCTACAGGCTGATATCACACTCGCATGCCTGCAGCTTACGTACAACCGAGTGGTACTTTAGAGCCTTTCCAAAATCGAGATGATTTTCTATCAGCATACAGGCTGTATTTATACTTCCCATTTCCGCAGCCGGCTCCCCTCTCCCGCCTGCCCAGATGACACTGCCTGTCCTCGCGCTACTCCTTCCCTACACCCTTCTGCAGCCCTCCTTGCTTGGCTCCTTCTCCGCTCGGTGCCTACTCATCCAACCTTCGCAATATCCAGTCGGTCTTTCCCCAAATGCTCCTTCTTCCTGCTCGGTAACCCGTTCCTTATGCTCGGTACATGTTTTCCCCCCCTCAGTGTCTGGATTTGTGCGCTCAGACGGTCTTCTCGTTGCTCGGTGCCTCGATAACTTGGTTCAGTAAATGTTCTCCTTACTCGACATCTCTTTTCCTCGTCCCAACATGTTTTAATCTCCTCCGACAGGTCAGCGCAGCCTCAGTGTTGAGAAAGGTGCTCGGTCCGCTTGTAAGTTCAACATATTTGTGCTCGGAACACACCTCCTTTCTCCTCTTGAGACTTCTTGTCACCTGCGTGGCATAACTGGTATGTCGTCCCACGGATATATTACATAACCGAGGTTCGCACGTTCGATTCGAGCCGTGGGTTTGCGATGCATCTTCTTCATCTTTTCTTTTCCCTGCCGAGCTTGGTCGTCCTCGTTTGCATGGCAGAATTTCTGAGTCGTTTCGATTCATGTCGTAGTTGCTTAGTATTCCCATTCCCCTTGTCGGCGTGTAATTAGCATGTCATCCATTTCTCCTTGATGTGATATACACGGCTGCGGTGCTTGGGATGCGCCTTTCATGCTTCTTTTACCGTATTCCGGAGCAATCACAACGTGATAGCTCACATTGGTTGGAGCCCACAACCGTGCCCTGACTCAACACAACAGTTTGTATCACTCCGCAGTATTGATTAGCGGTCGACAAATTCATATTTCGTTTGTAATACTAGTATAAAGAGAGCATGTACCTTAGTAGATAGTCAGTTAATTCTCACCCGCTTATTGGCACAAGCTCTCAGCAGCTTTAAGGTGTTCACCATACCGACTAGTGCTGGTTATACCACCCTAGTTAATCTGCAACTTCTAGATACTCGGAAAATCACATATACCATTTCGACCTTCTCCCTCGCGGACATGAAGAAGAGCAAGTCCGCGAGAAAGCCCACTAAAACCGCAATTTTGACCCTTCCCAATTCTGAACCTTTTGATACACTCAAGGCGCAAATCCTCATCCGAATTGCTGCTGCCCTGCATCCCGCACAAGAAAATTACGACGACTACAAGATTGCTTTTACGGTCCCTCGGCAAGTTACAGACCCCATCACGCTCGATTCCGAAGAGACCTATGCACACCTCGTTGTACATGCTCTCAAAATCAATACGGCACCTTGTGCAAAGATCATTGTCGAGGCGAAAGAGGTATGTTCAAGGAGTATCCCGTCGGGTCACCGTGTATTGATTTCAACCCAAGGATCGTGCAGGGAATAAAGAAAATGATGCAATTGAGATTGACGACGAGTCCAGAGACAAGGCAAAGTGCAAGGGCCGGCCGAAAACGAAGGTGAGCATTGACAGGTTGATTGAGACTGGAAACCAATGCCCGTCAGATCCCGAATGCCCAACAAATCCTTCCCGGAAATGTCGCTTTGAACGAAGAAATTGGAATTCTGCGCGCCCGATGGCAATGCCCAACCCCCTGCGGTCCCTGCGGTAGTGAACATTGTTTTGTCCAGCCTGACATGCCCGAGCATTTCCCGCTTAGCAACACCCATTTCGAGTCTTGGGGCTCCGCAATGGTGCGCACTTTATATTTCCCCACACTGTACTCGCTCAATAGGTCTTTCTATGCAGCTCAAAGGCAAGAACTATGCGGACGAGGACAAACCCCCGAACGGCGACCTTTTCGATGGAGTAAATGACAAATTTCTTGCGGCACGTTCACCTATTTTACAACAAAGACTCGACCTGAAGGCGGAAAAGAATGCCTCTGCCGCGCCACAAATCAACTTTAATTTTCCACCCGAGATGCTTCAGATATTCTGTCCTGCCCCTGTCCCCCCCCCTGCCCCCGCTCCCGCACCAGCTCCTGCACCTGTTCAACCCACTCCTCCCGCTTTCCAAATGGCAATGCTAATTCCACATCCTCTCGTCCCCGGGCCGAAAATGTCGATTGAAGAGTTCTGCAAAGAATATGAGCTCGACAACGATATCCGTGATCACTTCCGGCAGCACAAGTTCAAGCCGACAAGCTCATTTCAATACATCGAGCTCGTGGAACTGAAGGGGATGGATTTTTTGGCTGGCAAAGTTGCGGAACTGAAGGTCGCGATTGCGGGATGGGCATGGCAACCATAGATTTTTCATTCTGTGTACCAGCTCACGGACTGCATGTAAATACTTCGATTAGGAATAACCAGCATGTATAAAATACCCAATCGCATCCTCCTCAGTAATTACGTCGAGGACTTCAAGCAAGTCATAGAGGAAAGCGTGCAGGGCAGAGTAATCTCCATAGGTGAACAAGTCATTGTGACGACGAATCCAGGCTTTAATCTTGGAGAATACCTTCTCAATGGGGTTTAAATTAGGCAAATAGGGTGGTAGGAAAAGGAGTCGTACACCTATAACGCAAGATGTTACCAGTCATCCAAAGGGGGAAAAGCACCACATACCGAAACGATCACATAGCTCGAGAACTTCCTCGCCATGGTGAATTCTTGCGTTGTCCATAACTAGTACGCTCAGCGGGCCGGGGAACAGTGAACACAACGGTAACTAATGAGGTGTCAAACGGGGAATGCCTTGGGGAATGCATTGAAAAAAAAACCATACGCACCACTTGGAACTCCAAAAACTCGAGGTACTCCTTGCGTTTCATCGAGCCTTCAACCACCTTGCTTGCCACGATACCGTCCAATGTAAGCAATGCGGTAGCAGTCGCCCGTCTCGCACGGACAAACTTCTGCCGCTTAACCGCTCGTTTACCCTTTGGGGCGCGACCTCGTTGGCATGCGGGAGTTTTGTCATTTTTTGATGTTTCGTCGAGGAAGCCGAGATACTCGGGGGGATATTCGGCTGCTTCACGGATATAGTTCATGCGCGTCGGCTTGCTGCGCTTTATAGCAATAACTTTGAGCTTTTTGGTGGACATGCCAGCACGCTCAAGCTCGCAGTGTATAGTTGTGTAATGAACGGAGATAAAGTGGTTGTGCTCGAGGAGGCGCAGGAGTTCATCTAGAAACCAGTCTGGGCTGTGCCGAACAAGTCGGAGAAGATATTGAATGTCGTCGTGGTGCAAAAGGCATGATTGTCCCGGATTCTTGATAGCGTGGCGTACAATGTCTCCTGTGGTCCTCCAGAGGTACAGGACACGATAGAAGGTGCTTTCGGAGAATCCGACACAGTTTAGAATGTCCTTGAGCGGCAATTGACCGTGCTCATATAGACTGATTGCTGCAATCTTTACGTCTCGGCTAATCTTGCGATACATCGCGGTGGGAACAGGGTAGGTTGCAGAGAGGAGGATAGCGGTAGGACAGGAAGATACGGGCGACTAGGAGCTTCCGAACGAGGCCAAGATGAAGAAATTTGAGCTAGAACTGCTTGTGCAGGAACGACGACAAGATAGGGTCGCAGCGGGGAGACGGTGATTTGGGATGGTCCATAAGGAGAGTCTGGGCGTAGCAATTCTATCAAGAATTGCACTTGAGAGCGACGCGACAAGTACGCGGCTCGGGCGATCCACGCCGATATGGGTAAAAATGGGATTATACAGTAAAGAGCTGAGATGGGTGTGGTTAGAAGCGCCTCTGGAATGCGATTCAGACGCATCTAGTTAGAGGTCGGTGGGACAAGAAATGAGCGAGATACGAGGTGAGGAAGAAGCGGGATCAAATTTGCTCTTATTTACGGACTGTCAAGCTCAATGCAAACAGCTGTAAACACCCGTAAGAGGCCTTCCGTGCGCTCCAGCTTCGAGGAAGTCTGAGCAACCATATCGGCTTTGCCAATAACCCGAGTCTAGAACACTCGTAGGCTTAAAAACAGCCTACAAAGAACACTGTGCGCCCCACTTTATAAAGACTTTGTCTTACAGCTATAAACCCAATAAAGTACCTTTGGCGTGTTGTCCCGCTTGAAATTGAAGGTTGATACGTGGCCTACCTCCCCGAACACAAATATGTTAGAGTAGAGGAGTTGTTGGTTGTGGGGTTTGGTGTTGCTCAAGTCAAGACTTATAGTCTTACTCTCCCAACATTGGATTTCATGGCTGCACGCCACTGCACCGTTTCAGCGGCCCTCAAAAGTCCCAAAAATTATGTCCGCGATGTGTAAAATCCAAAATTTCTGTTCTGGCAGACGAAATGTTCACTTGCATCACAAGAAATTTCACCGGGGGCTAATGGTTGAATCAGTCATTTCAGTCATGTGTTGTGGTATGGTCAGCAGTATACAGTCGAAGCTGTCATAACCCATACCCATTGGTGGACCTTTGAAAGTATGGGTTTATACAGTGTATGGGTTCCAGCAGCCATGGGAAAGCTCTCGGCAAATCCCGTTCTGTGCTGAAACTCTTCTCCTGGGCATGAACATTGAAATGTCATGTATACCTACAAAATTAGTGGTATAACCATTATACAAGGCCTTTCAGTGCTTTCCCCTCCATTGTGCAGATCTCTCGACGTCCTGGTCAACTCATTACCAACCCATGAGATCAACTGATGAATGGAATTTGGTCTGAATCAAGTCGAAATACCCATCCAATACCTCATTATGACTGATGACATTGATTTGCCCATAATCAGTCCCCCAAAGGCCATGGAATGAGGGCGGAAATGGACAGAAAATACACCAAAAGTATGGGTTTTGGCCGTCAAAAAGGTATGGGTTATGGAGTGTAAGAGATTTATGGGTTTTTTGGCCATTTTTAGTGGGAACCATGTCAGTGGACATCCAAAAGTATGGGGTTTTACAGATTATGGGTTATGCCTACCATGGGTTATGACAGCTTCGACTGTATGTCGTAGTTTGGTTGTGTGAGGTTCGCTTGTCGTAGGATTAGTCATCACATTGGGTTTTCTGCTTCCACTCCCATCCCGCTGCGAGCCCCATTGGCTCATCTCCAGCCCAGAGACCCAGAGCGGTCTCCAGCGTCACCCCTCTGGTCGGATTGATTGAAAAATACAGTACATTTACAACACTCCCACTCAACAATCCTTTCATTCCTCTCCATGCACCCAAAAAGAAATCAAATCTTAGCTCACTTCTGTTCCAATAAATTATAAATTTGAATGATAAGGCAGACAAGGTGCACAAGGGCAAACACAAAGGAGGGGCACTATTCAACATCACAATGAGTCCGAACGAACCGTGGGATGTTGGTCATTTGATATCACCAGAATCAAAATTTCCATCTGTTGGCCCCCCATTCAAGCTTGTTGGACCTCCGGTGGATGGGGGACTGATCCGAGATGCTGATCCCTGCAAGTCTCTCATTAATACAAGCAATTTGTTTGCCCTGTGATGAACATTGGAACAATGGAATTGCTGCATCCCACAGCTCAGCTGCTTTCACTATGTCTCCATGCTGCTTTGAGATGTCACCTAGCCGGACCATGCATTCCGCTCTGCTGCGGTGGATATCCATCCATGTAAATCCTTGCAGAGCAACACTGAGAAGGCTGGCTGCTGTATCCTGATCATTATCTGCCATGTACACATCTCCGAGGAACTGGAGAGCCATGTGAACCTCTTTCCACTGTTTAAACTTTAGACTGTGGACCAGCAATAGGACTGTCCAAGTAGATGAAGAAGAATAAGCTCCTGGATCCCATTGCTGAATGTCTGCAAGTTTTGCTAAACAGTAGGCTGTAGCTTCTATATCTTTCCCCCACATCAATGCCACACACTTTTTGAACAGACTCAGGGCTGCTTGGAACTCAGCTTCTCTCAAACTAAGAGCTGCTCGGATTGTTTTGCAGTAGACCATTCCAGGTGGGTGTCCCACCTGGCTGAAGAGTGATTCAGCCCTGTGAAGACGTTCTAGCACCTTGTCCACTGATGTCCCAATCTCAACATCAATCTGGGCAATGTTCATTAAGGTGAGGGCATGTGCACATGATTCTTGCTCAGTGACAAGGATTTGAGTGTGAATATTATGGGCCTCCATATATTCAGATTTAATCCGCTGGACCTCGGCCTGGTCGATCATGATGCTGTGGTCCATCAGCCCTCCAGACATGCCACAGAGCTTGAGTAGGTCTCTCGCTCCTCCCAATAGGTAGCTGCTCTGCTGATAATTGCCCAGAGATCGCCAGCAGACAGATTCGATTCGCAGGGCCTGGGCTTCCCTGTACACATTTGCAGAAACCTTGGCCAATCTCTGTGCCTCATTTGCATGCCTCTGTGCGCCAGAATAGTCACCAATGCGCCACTTGTTCCATGCCATTGTAACCAACAAGCCACACTGTCTCTTCGTGTTCCCACTTGAGATTGATAACTCCAGTCCACTTTGATAGAAGTTCATGGCCCTAAAAATATCATTCTTGACAAATCGATAATATTCGGCCATGGCATAGTAAAATTCGCCTATTGGACGGAGGATTTCGTCAGCATCCAACAAATAAATCAGATATTCAACCTACATTTCAGATCTGAATCATCAAACTGTGTAAAACATTCTAAAACTTGATCCAACAGCTGGTCTGCATTGGGAATGTGATAGTGTCCAGCACCGTAAAACAGGGTAGTGATGAGATAAACCTGCAGTGCAGGGTCTTTGAGGTGAAGCAGCATATTTTGAATTTGGTGAATCAAATGGCCCTGCTCATTTTGGGTTTGCCTACTGAACTTCTCGAACTCGCATATGCAGCGGATCACATCGGCCATAGCACTGGAATCATCCAAGTGGTGGGCCAGCAGATTCTGCATGTGGTTCTCTAGAATGTGTTGGATATTTGTAAAGTTTGCTGTTATCCGAGCTACCATGCCAGATGCTGGAGCAGTCCCGGAATATTCTGCATAAATCTTGATAAATTTGTGAAAATGGTCCAGCATGGTTTGGACAATGTGGGGCGTAGGTGGGTGCATTTTCTGCATATATTGTCGGATCGGTGCTAGTACTTTCAACTGTTTCTGGTCATCAAGGTATGCCAGAGAGGTTCTAAGCAATGCAGCTTTTCAGGCAAGCACATTATCATTATCAAGGGGTAGCTTGCTCTGTAGAAGATCGGTATTTGAGAGCCCATCTGGGAGGATTGACAGCAGGCTCAACAAATGAGTGGCATGTGGTAAAGATGTTACTCGAGGGCTTTGCAGTGACAGTGAAATTGACAAGTCTAAATTTGATCCCTTGTCATGGCCCTCGGAGAGAAGTGAGGTTTTTTCTGTCTCCCAACGATCCAATACACTAGTGAGGCCTTCGTAGTCCACCAAATGAGCAATGAGGTCAATTTCCAGAGGCATGTGATCCACAAGGGCCAGGACTTTGTCAATGTCCTTCATGGAAAACCCTTCATCCACTATGTCAACAACGGTTTTCCGTGCAGCTTCTTGTGTCAGAGGTGCCAATGGTGCCAGGAATGGATGAGTCCACTGAACATTGGCCGGCCGTTCTGCACCTCGCATTGTGATCTATGGCCTGTTATGTTAGTCAATGGAAATCAGCACTTAAGCCTTACTTACCATCAATGCCAAATGATCTATATCTGTAAGCAAGGACAGGAACTGTTCAACCTCCCGACGCAACTCTGTTGGTTCCCAGACAGTCTCCAGGTTATCCAAGATCAGCAATGATGGGGGGCCATCAGCAAAATGGCGGATAACTGGCTGGGTGATGTCCTTCCCCGACTTCAGCCCTAGATGTGCCCCAATCTGGGCAGCAAGTTCAAGAGTACTTGATACTGTGTCACAGGCCACAAAAACCCGATGCTGTTGGTACCTGGCACACATTTCAGAGTGATGGACAACAGCTCTCGCTAGGCTAGTCTTTCCCATTCCCCCAGCTCCTAATATTGCTATTCTTGGTGTACTCTTCCCAAAGGTGTGAATGATAACTGAAACTTCAGATTCCCGGCCATGGAATATCTTGGGGGCAGATGGCAGCAACGAAAGTGAACTTGAGCTAGATGACAGTGAGGATATATTTGACCGGAATCTGACGACAAACCAACCTGTTCATGCTCATGGAAAGCATGCTGCTAATCTACACGGCCCGAAAAATAAGATTCCCGTATTCACAATTCTGTGGACCACTCACGAAGGATGCTCTATCAGAACTCTGTCCATCTGAATTGGTTGAAATCAAATCCAAGACTTTCTGGTGTGTTTCATCTGCATATTTCTGCATATCTGTCGCCTTCTGCAGAATACCAGTTCCGTCAATCTGCAAAATTATAATGTTCAAAAATTACGATTCTAATATTCACAGTCAATCCACCTTGATCACCTCAAGTGCTTTCTCGAGTCCAAGATCACAGGCTTTTGATAATGTCTTCATTTCCCCTTGACGAAAAAATTGCTTAATCCTGCTTTCTTCTTGCTGTGCTTCAAATAAGGTGTGGATCTTGTGCAAAGTCCTGTGCAAGTGTTAGAAGGACCAACAGTGGACTGGAATATGAAGGAACTTTCTCAGTGAATTTCGCCAAATTATTGCATGTGTCCGGAGGTAATTCAGCCCCGGTATCAGATGTTACGTGTAGATGGATTATGGCATAGAGCAGAGTGTGGACCTTGTCCAGCATTTGGGTACATGCATCCCTGTTCTTCTTGATGGTCTATGAGCCATGACGACTACATGAGGTTCAATTTAGGGAGATTCCTTCAGGGCATCTACCTGAGCAGCAGTCAACAGGGACTGTATTGTGTTGGATATGGGTTCCGAGAAGGGTGTCTTGATACTTTTTGAAAGTGCTTCCATGGTGGGAAGAGCGGCGTTCAAGCATGTGATCACATGGTCGAATCGGATTTGGGTGGAGCTGGGCTGGGGAGGCATTGTTTCAGTGATGCAGGTTGGCGGGCCCCTCCTTTTATCAGAGTGCAGTGGGATGTCCGTTACCCATTGGCTACCAATTTTATCTCATCCCACCCGGTTGGTGAGATGAAAATCACTCGGAGGATTGAGGACATTCACCTGGTACCAGTGCAAGTTGGGTGATTGGAGAGCAACTTCCCTGATTTACAGCAACCGGACCACACCACAATGATATGTGTTAGGAGGCTCGTGTGGAGGGTGTGGCTTTGCAGACCCTACAGCCCGTTCTTCTTCCGGGATTCTGGTCGGCTGACCAACATACCGCCTTGGGTGGAAGTATCTGACCACAGTAGACACAGTGGAAATTGACTGGTTTAGGGCCATATATCCACATTGGGGCCGCCACGACGTGAATTATCATATAAGCGGAAATAACGCTGATACTAGCTGCCATAGCTCGGGTGTAGCACTTTATCACAGAGGCGGACCCTCCGCCACTGAGCCTTGCATACATTTTCTTTCACTCCAATATGTGGACGAGCTCTTAGTGGACTCGGACAGGCTTGCCAAACTGATTTGATCTCGTTCACGTTCGACGTACCGACGTGCAATTCCGACCCAAGGTATTAATATTCCGTGGGGAAGGAATACTGTGCTATTTCGACCGAAGATTCATCTATTTTCACCCGAGGAGACCGATAAACTTTGTTTTCATTTAAGGCGATTTTTACACACATCAAAAAAAATCAGATATCATCTGTCACTGAACCTTCGGTCGAAATAGTACAGTATACATATTTTACGGTCCGGCTCTCGGTCGCTAAATTCCGGAGGGGGAAGGAGTAAGGGAAGGGGAAGGACAGGAAAGGAAATGAGGCGCGCACACCAAGCGAACAGCTTACAGCGATACTAAAAGAAGCACGCGAATCGAGAGCCGAAACCCAGACCCAAATCCGTACGCGTCGGAGCTCTTGGAGGATTTACCAGCAGATCATTTGATCTCTTTCATGTTCGATGTGCAATTCCGACAAAAGGTATTAATATTCCGGGGCAAAACATCTATATATTATAGGATGTGGAAGACTTGCCAACTGATTTGATCTCGTTCGCGTTCGACGTTCGACGTGCAATCCCGACCCAAGGATTGATATTCCGCAGGGAGAGGCGTCGAATACGTACTGTACGGTCCGGCTTTCAGTCACTAAATTGCAGAGGGGGGAGGAGCGGGGGAGGCGGATCATAAACATTTGATGAAAGTGGGAAGGAGAAGGAAATGACGTGCGCACCTCAAAGGAAGCGCGAATCCGAGTTCGCAGGGCTTCTGCGCTCGAGAGACGAAACCCATGTCCGAGCGGTTGGAGAACTTACCAACAAAGCAGTTCAACGTTCGAGGTTCGAGGTTCAACTCCGATCCAAGATAATATTCTGCGAGGAAATATCTACATATTGTACGACCCGGCTTTCTGATTTCGGCGCAGTCACGCGCGAACGAACGGGGGAGGCTTCGCAGCGGCGACGACGATGATGCCGGTGACGTCATGACGACGCCGAGCCCGATCCAGCGCGACGTTCTCGGCCGAGGCGCCGGCAGGGAGGAGAAGGAGTATATACAAGAATATTGGGAGTGGGACTCGCCCTTTTTAAGTAACGAAGTACCCGGAAAGAAAAGAAAAAAATCACAAAAAAACCAAGACTCACAGCTAGTGCTGCCGCGGCTCGGCTACGGCTGGCTCACGAGCCGAGCCGACTAAAGCCGGCTTAGACCGGCTGGCTCGTGGCTCAGCCACGGCTCAGGCTCAAAATGATAAAGTCCCTGATTTAACTACATTGCGGCTTTTATATTTGGTCCATTGCCAGTGCAGACTCTCCCAGTGCATGGACAAGCTTAGATATCCGCACTATCGCTTTCAATTTGCTCAATCAACATAAGTTGCGTAACATTGTCTCCCGGATCACGAAATGTGACATTGCCATCAGACCATGACGCCGTCGCCAACGTGGTCAAGTTCGGGGAGAAAATGTTATGGAAAGTATTTTCAGAGCTCTAGGACCCACTTATAGGCCAACAAAGTACATAAATACCGCTCATTCATAAGTTTCTTAAATCCAGCTGAGCTGCGGCTCAGCCGTGGCTTAAGCGGCTGGCTGCGGCTGGCTTATTTTTGGCTTGGCCTGGTCGGCTAGCCGAGCCGAGCCGAGCCGCGGCAGCACTACTCACAGCTCCTTTCCTCCCCCGCCGCGAGTCAAATCCACGGCCAATATCTGTACCCGTTCATCAGATGGAGGAGGAAGTCAGCGAATTGATTGAACAATGCACAGTCTACGTTACTGAAGTATCAAAGATAAACCTGGATGGCGAGCACAGTATTACTGGGGCGGCTTGGTTCTCTGACGACGATCTGAGAAACAGAGCTTTATAGATCCCCGAAGACTCAGCTTCGCAAGACTCTGGTGTCCTGACCGCAATTCTATACTCCCTCCAAAACACGCACCAGAATTTATCTCTGAACTTCAAGTTATCATCTCGTAAAATCATTCGAGACCTCACCGTGGATCTGCAAACTCGGGGATCATCCGGGTGGATAGGAAGAAAAAAATATTAATCTTTTACA
>JARKIE010000724.1:0-27341 GCA_029378255.1 Mycena rosella
ACCACCCGCCTCGTGCGGAATCGACCAAGCCGCGACGTTTCGCGCACCCTCGGGCTCACCCAGCCCATCCCCACCACCACCAGCGACTACTTCGCTATACGACCTCCCCCGACTCCCGTCTTCGCTCCGCTCACCCAACCCGTTCCATTCGACGCCGTTACACGTCGACTCGCCGCGAGTTTATCGCAACCCCAGACACCCCGCTCCCCTAAATCCCATCGTCATCCCTCGTGCACTTCCTGCACCACTACCATCCCTTACCCCGTCCGAACCCGAAGTCGAGCAGTCGCTTGCACCACCAACCACATCCCCCGCGTCCCAGCCGTTCCACGGCTCCCCGGATCCTGCCGCCATGTCCAGCCATGCCGGATCCCCATCACCCCGCCTTGTGTATCCCACAGGGCAGCCGGTCCCGATGACGGACCAACCAGCCGATTACCCGGCATCACCGCCGCGGCCATTGCCGCAAACCCCTGAACGAGGCTCCCCTGTCTACGGGATACCCTCGAGACCCCGCCCCCATCCACTTCACGCCTCCCGCCCCGAGGACTGGTTCCTCAAAAATCACCCTCGCCAAGACACCGTTCATCTTTGACGGCAACGACAAATCCAAGTGGAACACTTGGATTGAGGCCCTCAAGAATTACATGTGGGCCTACGGCGAGGAGTTCCCCTCCCAGAAGGCGAAGATCGCCTTCACAATCTCGCTGCTTGGCAGCAGCGATGGCAGCGCCTGCCCTGCATCCATTTGGGCGCGCAACTGGCGCAGGACAGTCCTCAGGGAGGACCAGTTCGGAGATGAGGTGTTGCCAAAAGGCTACACGCTCAAGATGTTTTTGGAGGCCCTTGCGGGGACCTTCAAGGACCAGAATGTGAGCCAGCTGGCTTACATTCGCCTCACCACCACGAGGCAAGGGAAGTCGTCCTTAGGCGACTTCATCCAGGCATTCGAGTTGAATGCCGAGGAAGCGGGATACAGCCCGCAGAACCAGTATGGGGACCACGACCGGTTCCTGTGCGAGAACCTGGAGAACCTGGTCAGCCAGGAAGTCCGAGACCAGCTTTACGCTGGCGGAATCGAAATCCCGGAGAATTACTCTGGGTTGAAAAAGAGGATGATGACCATCAATCGCATCCTCGAGCGGAACAAGCTGCGCCAGGCGCAGCAGAAGACCGGCACCCACTTTTGGGTCCCGGCAAAGATCCCGGCTGCCCCTGCCGGTAATACCAAGGGGAGCGCACCGTACTTGGCGCACAAACCGGCACCCGGGGCGCCAGTGCCGATGGACGTTGATGCGTCCAAGACAAAGGCCTCGGCCTTCAAGTGTTACAACTGTGGTCAGGAGGGCCACATGGCACGGGAGTGCCCAAAACCGCGCCGGGAGCGTGGAAAGATCAATGTCCGCTCGTTGCGGACTGACGATATGTCCAAGGAGGACTTTAAATTCCTTTTCGAACAAGCACGGGCCAAATACGGCCAGGATTTTTAAAGAGGGCCCCGGTCATGGCCGACCCGGTGCCCCCTTCCCCGAACAATAAATATACTCTGCTAGATGCAGAGTCTCCCATGCAGACCCCCCAGACCCCCGAGAACAATTTTGTAAATTATATAAAAGAACGCATTAGTTTACGTACCCAGGACAAAATAGTAGTAGATAATGTAGAAAAAGACCAAAAACAAATACGTATCATGGAGAATCAGAACCGCATTCGTAATATTAAAAATCGTCGCATGGATGAAGAGAACAAGCGCTGGAGCGCATTCAAAAAGGCCCCTGGAACCCAAACCAGTGAGAAAAATAGTGCGGAGAAAAAGGGCGACTGCGATGGCTCAATCCTCGAAAGAGGAGGAAGCGCCACAGTGCCGAAAGCACCAGCACACCGATCCCGTTGGACTCAAGAAGCGAAGCCGCGGTGGCTCCCGACGTGCAATGGGGATAACGAATCCCGATTCAGGAACTCAGGGAGTTCCAGCAACGGAGCAAGCACGAATGCTGTTCCAGTTGATTGACGTCACTGACACGGGCAAACACGCCGATAGGCGTTGTTAGACAACGGTGCACTACCACGTGCATGACCGGGCCTACGCAAGGCCGAAGGCTTGAGCTCAGGGAGCTGATCAGAAGATCATTGCTCGGAACGCAGACGGTTCCGAGAATGTGGGCGGACGGATCACTCATTACGTTGAGTTGATCATGAATCGGAGCACATCGAGAACGGATGCGTTCCTGTCACGGGCCTGGGAAGGCCAGAATTTATGGCTACGACTGGTTGTTTAAACACAACCCAGATTGACTGGCGGGGCCAGACAATTAAATTCAACCGTTGCCCCGGAGTGCAATGAATGGAACGAGCAGCCGAGGGTGTGAAAAGAACCCTCGAGGAGGGCGAATCAATCTTGATGGTGACTTTGCAAGCACGTGGATTCCGCATGAAGGGACGCAGGCCAGCAGATGGCGGAGAAGGCCATGGAGAAGGAGAAGATGACGGAGACCGTCCCGGAACAATCGCGAATACATCAAGGTGTTCGCGAAAGAGTCGTTTGACAAACTGCCGGAGAACGACCCTGGGACCACGCGATCGAACTTAAGCCCGGATCGAAGGCTGTAGATTGCAAGATTACCCGTTATCAAGAACGAGCAGGGGGAGTTGACCAAGTTCCTAGAGGAGAACTTGCAAGCGGACGCATCGGGCCCAAGTCGCCGATGGCATCGGCATTCTTTTTTATAAAAAGAAGGATGGAAGCCTTCGACCGGTACAGGATTACCGAAAACTAAACGAGATGACGATCAAGAATCGTTATCCCTTGCCGCTAATCTCGGAGCTAGTACAAACTCCGAGGCGAAGATCTTCACCAAATTGGATATCGGTGGGGATATAATAATATTCGATCAAAGAGGGAGATGAGTGGAAGGCGGCTTTCCGACAACCGCGGCTGTTCGAGCTTTGGTATGTTCTTCGGGCTTACCAATTCCCGCCACTTTCCAAACGATGATGAACGATATCCTTCGTGAGCTCATAAACGAGGGAAAAGTCATGTCTACCTCGACGATATCTTATTTCACGGACACCCTGGAGGAGCACCGTAATGTAAACGAGTATTAGATATACTGGAAAATCAATTATTCTAAAACCGCAAAATGCGACTTCGAGAAGTCCGAGATCGAGTATCTCGGAGTTATTATTGGACAATTCGATGCGCATGGATCCGTTAAGATCCGTGGCATCACCGAGTGGCCCGAGCCCAAGAACCTAAGCAGGTGCAGGCGTTTTTGGGATTCACGAACTTCTATAGAGATTGTGAGAGGTTACAGTGAGGTGGCAAGCCACTTACACGGTTACCGGAAGAGGGCTTCTCCTGGGGAGAGGACAAAATCCGCATTCCAGAAGCTGAAGGACCGGATGCCGAAGACGCTGTCTTGGCGCTTCCCACGGATCACGGGAATTCCGGCTAGAGCCGACGCGTCAGAGGGAGCGACTGGAGCAGTGCTCAGTCAGGAGCAAGAGGGGGGTGGCGCCCGGTGGCGTTCCATCCCACGGCCTCAACGAACGGAGCGAAACTACGAGATCTACGACAAAGAGATGCTCGCAATCATGCTCGCTGGAGGAGTGGAGGATCGCTCTTGATGGGCGCACGGGAGACGTTCGAGATTCTGACAGATCATCAGAATCCAGTATTTTAAAAGTCCGCAGAAGTTAACGGCGGCAAGCACGATGGATAGTAGAACTATCGAATACGACTTCACTTTCTCATCGGGCCGGGCCCTCAATAAAAAGCCGATTTATTATCCGCCGGGCGGACCACGATCAAGGGAAGAATGACAACGAGAATGTCGTCCTTCTCAAACCGGAATATTTCCGATCCAGGAGATCACAATGGAAGGACCGGAGGCCGAGATATGTCACAATCAAGGCACGAAGCACGTGGACAAAAGCGTCAAGCTGGCGCTTGAGAAAAATCTCCCTGGATGGGAGAAGATCGACGACCTTTTATTATAACGGTCTAATTTATGTTCCTCGCAATGAGGAACTCCGCAATAAATTATTGGTTACACCATGACTCGGCCTGCTCGGCCATCCAGGGGAAACCGAACGCAGGAGTTAATAGACGAAACTACTGGTGGCCGAGGCTCGGCAACCAGGTTTCTATTTATATCAAGGAATGCGAAGCGTGCCAGAGGACACGTATCCACCGTATCAGCAGGGAAAGCTGAACCCGCACAAGATTGCGAAGGACCTTGGCAGATCATATCAGGACCTAATCGGCCGTTCCGTTCAGCAACGGCTTTAACGCATTCAAGTTGGGTGGATACATTCCGAAGATTCACGTGACCCGAACATGGAATTAAACTCCGAGGGAGGCCCGGTTGACCCGGGATCGCGTGATTAGATATCACGGCGTGCCACGGAAGATTATCTCGGACCGGGATCCGAGATACGTTCCGGTTTCATGAGAGCTCAACCGGCTCCTTGGGTTGAAATGAACCCGAGCACCGCCTTCCATCCGATCACTGATGGACAGACGGAACGCATGAACCAGGAGATCGAAAAATATCCGCGTTTTGTAAATTATCGCAGTCGGACTGGGCAGAGTGGCTCGCACTGGCCGAGTTCACTCACAATGACAAACAAGCTCGTCAACGAGCATGTCGCCGTTCTTGTGAACACCGGATACCACCCCTGGAAGGGGATCGAAAACGCAGTCGAGTCGCGCAATGAGGCCGCGAACGACTTTGCCGAGAAAATGAAAAAGATCCGACGAGGCAGCGGCTGCGCTGGAAAAAACCCAGAAAACAAATAAAAAATATTATGATATTCATAGGCGCCAGGCGCCTGATTTCAAAGTCGGCGATAAGGTGTGGCTGGAGGCCAAAGACATCACCACGGATCGTCCGACTAAGAAGCTCGACGATAGAAGGCTGGGGCCTTACGAGATTCTAGGAAAAGTCGGAGCCTCGGCATCGGCTCAGTTGCCTGAAACGGACAAGTCACATCCGGTTTTCAACGAGGCACTGCTGACGCCTTATGTCGAGCCACCGACACATCGGAGAGAGGAACGGCCGGCGCCGCAGATCGTGCAGGGTCACGAGGAGTACGAGGTGGAGGAGATTTTGAAGCACCGCAAGCGTGGAAAGGCTTCCAGTATTTAATAAAGTGGAAAAATTACCCTCTGGGGAGAGGACGTGGGAACCACGGCGTCACTTGACGAACGCCAAGAAAATCCTTGATAAATACAACAAGGATCACGGGATCTATATTCGCGCTGTCCCAGTCCTGCCGGCCGGACATTGGGACTATTTAATCAAAAGATACAAACACCGTGAGGAGTCGCAACAATACTTGACGAAAAAACTATTTATTCCCGAAACCAATGTCTTCATCGAAATCAACGAGGACGTTGAGTCTAGAGGGGGGGTAATGTCACGATTTGACTCCAATCTAATCGCTCCAACACCGATCGATGAGCACGTGACCCCAGCGCTTGTTGCACGAGCGCTTCACGCCGATGGCATAACGTGGGAGGACTTTGCTGGCTAAAGATCACACGGCAACGGAACACAATAGTCGGAACACAATAGTCGTTTCCATGAACTATATTTAGTATTGACACTTGACACTTGACGTCTCCGATCACGATTTGCCTGGTAACCTCATTGTATTATATACTTAGCTACTTAAGTTCACACGGTTCGACAAACAGTATAAGTAGAGTAGCTATTCACTTGTAGTTCTTTAGTCTTTTATTCGATCATCTTTTCGAGATCACTTGCACCTCCCAATCCACTCTCTTGTAGAGTTGGACGCAAGCCTTGACTGTGACACTTGTTGTTCCAGGTGAAGAGGAGGTGAGAAGACTGCGAGAGTAATGAGATCAAATTAAATGGAGGAACGAGTTGCATGCCTACCTTTCTGTGCGCGCCCGGTCCTCCTTCAGCCCAAAGTCGACGTCGATGAGCTTCGCGCCGGCGAGCAGCATCATGCCCGAAGTGATAATGGGTGTAATGCCGAGCGACATGAGCGTTCCACGGTTAGATGCGAGAATGACACGCATCCAATACAGCGGGTCGGACGAGTCGGACCACATGATACGGCGAAGAAACTTCTGGCAATATCAAAGGAAAGGCCGGACGAGAGGTTAAGGAGCCGAACTGGAAAAGAGTCAGCTCAAACGGCGGGCTCAGCGACGGAGGACATACAGCCGCTCAGCGGAGAGAAGGACTGCAGTGAACAGTGCCTTGGCAGAGCGAGAGCGCTGGCTGGCGGCACCGAGACGTAAAAAGCGAGGTGCGGAGGGCAACGCCAAAGTCTCTGCGGTGATAAGCTGTAATCATTGATGCCGCCCATGCCGAACCAAGCAACCGGTGGTCAGCCGGTTGCGAACCGTTGGCCAACTGTCACAGCGACGGTTCGTTTTTGACCGTTATGGGAATTGCCCCCAGTGAAATTCAATTTTCGCGGCTCCAGCTGGATCGGGGCCGAGTCAATATACAAGCGCAGAGCTTTCCATCAGTGTCCAGCTCGTTGGGGAGTCATGTATGGTTGAGTGAGATAGTACTAACATACAGCTGCATGTTCGAGATGAACCAGCAAATTTCATGGTGGCCTCGGAGAAATTGAGCGTAAATAGGATTCTGGGCTCTCACTGGGGACAATAAGCAATATACGGGGCCTGTATATCCTCAGTATATCCTCAGTATTTTACAAAAATCCCCAGAATATACCCCCAATATACGGGGTCTGTATATGCTCAGTATTTTTGAAACATACTGAGGATATCCTTACAATATCCCGAGGTCTGATGGCTACCATATATGGACTTGGGATATGCTCAGTATTTAGAAACACAACATATACAAACAATGTCCAAAAATAGAATTAAAGACCTTCCTTGTAAGGAGAACACTCAGCTGAGGTGAAATTGGGAACTTGATGCTAGGGTTAGGGTTTCCTTATAAGGTATATCTTATCTTATCTATTTCCTTATAAGGAAACCCTAACCCTAACTTTGATTTTCTTAATTGCCCTCAACTGAGCCTCCCCTTACAAGGCAGGTCTTTTATTTCTATTTTGGACATTGTTTGTACATGTTGTATTACTAAATACTGAGCATATACTGAGTCCATACATGGTAGCCATCAGACCTCGGGATATTGTAAGGATATCTTTAGTATGTTTCAAAAATACTGAGCATGTACAGACCCTGTATATTGGGGGTATATTCTGGGGATTTTTGTAAAATACTGAGGATATACTGAGGATATACAGGCTCCGTATATTGCTTAGTGTCTGTGTCAAGAATCATGAAATCCAAAGTGCAGTTGGAATTGTTACAGTAATTCACAAACAGAAACTTTAGTTTCTGATTTGTGCTCAGAGTACTAAGAATGTCGCCAAAATGCTCACGTGCCTTGCCATTTGTCATTCTGTTGAGTCTTCTGCCGATATGCCGCTGCCGCACATGCACAACATTTGCTCCCAATTTGTTCCACAACACTACTTACATGGCTGCCAACTCTGAGAATGGGCCCTCTTCCCGTAAACACGCTCTTGATTGCCAATGTACCACTTTTATCTCTTACCAATATGTTTTACGCCCTGTTTGTGCTCCACCGCTTGCCGGCCACTCAATCTCATTACCCAAGGGAAAGTGGTGTTGACATTGAAAGTTCGGTCCATGACTCCATCCAGTGTGGGAGAAATGTGTTGCTTTTCAGGATGAAAGGCACAGCACAGGGCACAGTGGTTTTATTTATGGTGACACTAGCTCAATGCATAAAAAAATGGTAGGTATACACAGGGAAGATAACCAGATAACCCAGGCTAAAATAGGGAAAAGATATTGGAAAAGTATTTACAATAACTTTCGCATATCTTGGCCTTGGAATTATTCAAAAGATGCTGAAGGCATTCAGAAGATATTCTTAGATTAGAATATCTTTGCAGTGTTTTTTGAATGCTTTCTCCACCCTGGGCCCACAGATATGCAGAAGTTATTATAAGTACTTTCTGCATATCTTTCCAGTATTCCAGCTCAGATTATTTGGTTATCCTTCCTGTGTATGGAGAAGGCCATGTACGGGAGTTGAGGATAAAAACGGAGAGACAAAATCGGCCGAATTGATCCGACTTGTCTGTACCTTTCCCACGGTTCAACTTGTTTGGCGAGAGATCTTCTCGCGCATCGCAGGATTCGAGCACATCACTTACCAGGATCAACCCCATTGTTTGGTAGGCTGGCCTGCGATATGGCCGCCGTGCGCCTAGCAGTTGCGTTGCATCCAGCTTCGTCCGACATCCACATTCTCGTAGGCAATGACTCCAGCCCCGCGGGCGACAGATGCAAATGAACAGTACAAGCAGGCTGAGATCACCCATAATTAATGCTCTGATTTATGAATAAATGAATTTTCCACTCTCGACGAACACCTGTATCTCACCACGCCTGCCCGTCGGCCCGTATCCTCTCCGCTGAAGGATCCTACCCTTCGTATCCGTGCTTGATCCGCATGATTCTTATTTATATCAAAATAGGATGATACAGAATAATGAACACATCCAAAAACATCACCCTCCTAATATCGATATTTGTGCCGAGACATCGATCCAGAATCAAAGAAGGTTTTCCCCCGATACCCACGACGGGACGTCCTCTCTCATCTGCTCCATAATCATTTCTATAAACTGTTAAAGATGATTGCATAACTGGAATGAAGTCCATCACATATATTCCCGTATGTAGGACACACCATCCCAGATCTCCACGTCGTCTGTCTCCAAGCGATATCGGACTTGCAGATCGTGATTTTCCGAGAAATGCCTTGCCAGCTGGCTAGCTCAGCATGCCGTCAGACTGAGATCTACAATGCGAGTGGTGAATCTAGTGATCGTCAGACATGGCCATGTGTAATGGCGCCCAGATAAATGATTTGTTCACCAGCATCAAACATCATGTTCAAACGTTCTTAATCAGTCGCTGAAGCACCCATCCTAGTAGTACTTACTTAGTTGGCCGGTGTCGTGAGGCAACAGAGAAAAAGAGCGAGATCGATGATCAGCCCGTGATGCTCGAGTCGGAGGTGAGATCCTCGGGAATTATTCGCACTCATGTAGGGCTAGCTACACTAGATAAAATTCTCGAACAAAGTAATCGCGAAGGCGTGACGGACGGTTAAAGCGACAATAATGATACATCGTACTTCAAGTCGATTTTGTCGGATTTTCCCTGACATTGCCCAAAAATATCATTAGGTTGCCTAAACTCTCAAAAATATCTGCCCCCTGTAATACATGTGTTCTAAATATCGGGTTAGAATACCGTCTCCTGCTCCCCCTTCTCCAGAAATCAGACCCCCATGTGAATGAAAGGCATCCAACGCTGATAAGGAACACCATTATCACGCAACTTCCTCACAGCTAATTGGAGTGCCTCGGCGGTGTCCGTCGCTTGAGGCTGCCTGCCATCCGCAAATAAGTGCTTATATACCAATCCTGCAACAATTGGCCCGTCGTCGTCCCGCATCGACCACATGGTTCCGATGGCTGCACGGAATCCAGCCGCAATCAGACCGCCTCCAAGGTGGAATGATTCGTTGATGAGCTCGGAATGTCCCATAGCAGTCTGACATGCCGCGAGAAAGACAAATTCTGCATGTGGCAGGGACATTTCAAGATGGTCTCCAAATCCAGTGACCCGTCGTAGAGCTGAAGACAGCTTTTCGGGGGATCATAGAGATCTTGTTCCCATGACAAGCGAGATGGGCCCAAGAACAGTTATTCAGCTGCATGTTGACAGCGGCAACCGTGGCTTGGGCTCCGATGAGGCTTCGAACCGGATGGTTGTGATCAACAATTGAAATGATTGTGTCTAACTCCCGTTCAACTGCAGGAAGGGAAGAAACACCGCCATGATTACTGTGGGTGACCCCAACTATGCCGAGTTTCGCAGGCATTTTTGATTTTTTCGAGCTCGAATTCAGAAGTGCTCCCAAGGTCGAGGTATATGATTGAATGAATTGATCAGAAGGCGCCGCAGCATGTATAGGCAGGCTCGTGAACACCCCAACGGGACACCACCACAACCGCCCCTTGGTTACCCCATACTAGAGGATTGTATGTTAACACGAACACCCCGAAAAGCATTGAATAAATATGACATACAAATTCCAAAGCATTGTAAATGGGCTGGACCACAACTTTCCAGAGCCAAGTCAACATTTCCTCAAAACATTCGTCAATAGGTTTTGATATGGTACACTCCCAGGAACCAAAGAGCCGAGAAGAATCCGACTGTCTGGTCCTAGAATTAGAGCGCTGAAGAATATCTTGAAGGAGGGTCTGATAATAAAGAGCTTTTCAACTGCTACATCAAGCAGCGGAATATGGACTGGATCGGATGTGGGATTGAGGATAACAATAGCATCACAGTGTTCTTATGGGAATTTAGCATCACAACTGGACCCTTTTGTGAAGCCCCGCGGAGTTCTTTGAATGATTTGGGGCACAAAAAGTATTTGAATCCAGGCCTCTGTCTGATATCTTGCAAGAGCTTATTTCTATCCGCTGCAATGGCAAGGAGATCAGGAGACTTTTGATCATAAAGCTGAGAGGAGAGTTGTTCAAGCTTTTTTGCATCGCCCTGGGGTAAACTATCTACCTCAGTTTTTGAGTTGAAGCATTTTGTTGAAATGTGGTTGCTAGGCCTTGTTCAAGGAACTCCACACCAAGAGGAAGATCACCACAGAGAACACAGGCCCGAAAAGCATTCGAGGTGGCCTCACCAATATTGATCTTGCGAGTTCCTTCGTGCCGCACATTTAAAGGGTTCCCCACCCAGAGGATCTCTGGAAGCAATTTAAATGCAGCAGAGTAGGCACGGGAGACATCAGAAAATTTATGTACTTGTGCAAATGAAGCCCAGTCCATCGCTGCATGCCAAGACGACATTGGGTCTGAAGTGGGGGTTTCAAATGAGGTGCTGTAGTTCATAAATGCACTATCAATGTCTTGTGGGTCTTGAAATTTATCATAACGCTCCATCAGGTGTCTTCCCAACATCTGCAGATATTCTGGTCGATCAGGATGGCCCTCTGGTGTCACTTCTAGCACTATTTCGTCAGCCTCTATGGCTGCTTCGAGTCGCTCTGGATTTTGGAAGACAAGGTACATGACTCTCATTGTATGAGCCAATTTACTCAGACGTTTTGGGAGGTCTGGGTGATTGGATGGTGTAAGAGTGAAAGCAGTTTGATGCATCTGAAAAACTCCAAGAAGATCCTTTACAGCTCCTGAAGTCCAGAATCTCTCCAATAGCAACATGGCGTAGTTGGTCAGAAGATCCGGAGAGTGTGGGTCAGTTTCCAACACTAGCTCAGATGCTGTTTGATAAGGGCTGTATCTAGGTCTGATAGATCTCGCAATCTTCCGTATCTCTCAGCATGGCACATTCCCTGGTAGTGAAGGTAGGTGGGTAGTTCCGGGTGGCCCTGAGGTGTGAGGTCCACAGCTGCTTTGATGTGCTGCAATGCCATCTCAATATCTTCCAGATTTCCCAAGCGGTTATACCGGGCCTGTAATGATGAAGTAAGGCCACTGAGACGACGCGGGAGGTCAGGATGTCCTTCTGGTGTTACAACCACAGCCTCCTGGTCATTTTTCACAGCAGCCTCAAGGTCCTGCAAATTGCCAAATCTCATATATCGGATCATGAATGATGCTGCCAATTGGTTGAGATATACCGAGAGGTCTGAGTCATGCCTGGATGCCTGCTGCACAGCATCCTCTCCATGCTTCGCAGAGGCCACAAGGTCATCCAGATCCCCTAATACTTTGTATCTGCCCAGATAACATACAGCCAAGTTGTTCAGTTGGCTTGGGAGGCTTGGGTGACCCTCAGCTGTCACAGCAATGGTTGCAAGTCTGTGCTGTAATGCAGCTTCCATGCTCTCAGCATCACCAGACCTCTCATGTCGGGATGTTAAACATGCTCCAAGTATATTTTGGAGTTCAGGCAGGTTGACATCATCTGGGAGGATCTGATCCACAGCAGTTTGTGCAGTCTTCTGTGCCCTCTCGAGGTCTTCAATATCCCCTAAGCGTCTGTATTTCTGCAGCAGCGACAAGGCCAGGTCAACTGCAGAGCTAGCCCTCTGCGGATGGTCCTGAGGTGTGGCTGTCAATGCCCTTTCAGCAGCAGCGATAGAACCCTGAATATCCTAGAGATTTCCATATCTATGATAACGATACCTCAGCGAGGTGCTCAAGCGACGCAGGCGCACAGGGAGGTCGGGGTGATCTGCTGGTGTCAAATCTGTGGCCATCCGAATGTGCTTCAGGCTGGCCTCAAGATCTTCCACATTTCCCAGACTGTTATACCTTGAAGAAAAGGCCATGGACAGCATCTGTAAGTGTCCGGGTGGAGTTGAGTGCCCTGGAGGGGTCAAGGCTACCCCAGCCTCTGCATGTTTCAGAGCAGTGTCAATGTCATCTGTGGTTCCGGTTCTATTGAATCTGTCTAGAAGGGAAACTGCCAGGGAAACCAGACGCTGTGCAAGATCAGGATGTCCCAGAGGTGTTAAATCCACAGCAGCTTGGTCTGTGTCCACCGCGGCATCAAGGTCCTTGAGATTCCCAAATCTGCGATATCGATCTGTGAGGCCTACAGAAAGATCCCTCAGCCTTTTAGCATGGTCGGGATGGTCCAATGGTGTCAAGTCTACTGCAGCCTGATAATGGCTGAGGGCAAGTTCCAGATCATCCAGCTTTCCCAACCTTTGATACCTCTTTGTGTACTCCCCTCCCACTCTGCCAAGTCTTTTCGCTAAATTAGGGTCACCCACAGGAGTTAGATCCCTAGCCAGTTCTTCAGCTTGGAGGGCAGCCTCCAAGTCTGCCAAATGCCCGAGCCGGAGATATCGATCTGTCAAGGATGAACCGAGGTTTTCGGCACGTTCCGGTACATCTGGGTGACCTTCCGGTGTGAGCGCCAGCGCGAGCCTGTCATTCAACACCGCATTTTCGAGGTCCTCCAAATTTCCGAGTCTCCGATACCGATCGGAGAACGAAACTCCCAGATTTTGAACATGGTCTGAATACCCTGGATGGTCCTCGGGGGTAAGGCGCACAGCTGCTTTGAAGCACTCGACAGCTGCGTCGAGATCGTCCAGGCCGTCATTTTGCTTGTACTGATTCCTGTATCTGATGGCAAGACTTTGGAAATATATTGCGAGGTCTGGGTCATGTCCAGATATTTTGTCCAGAACTTGCTTGAGTTCGTTCAACGGGGTTAAGGGCTGGTCCATATAATTCTGGTAAGCCACTGCATTGATTCATCGTGAACGCCCACCATCTGAATTCTTTTTCCGACTTTCAAAGGCGGCACAATTCTCTTCCGGGGGTCGTCTGTCGATGGGTCAGCTCTATTTAAACAAGAGGGAACGAAAATCTCACTTGATTCTGAGCGTGTGGGAGAAGGTGGTGGATGAGTGGAACTGCATGGAAACACCTAGCTTTATATGCGGAAGATGTACATCTTGCGCCGGGGGCTCCTTGTAACCATCGACGTATCAAGGTCGGCTTCTGTAACTGCCGGTATGCATGGCTACCTAGAAAAGTTTGAACTCGCCGTATCATCGTCCCGGCTGCACTCGGAAATGGTCCCGTTGGATACCACGGATCTTGGCGGGGTCCATGAGAGTCTCGTGGGCTATCTCGATTCTCAGCAATAGAATTCGGTGTGGCCTTTCGCGCTAAGTGCTGATAGGTATTCCCAAGGAGTAAGATTCACTGCAGGCATACGCAGAGCATTCGGTACCTGAGCGCCGTAAGGCGTAAGCACTGCGCCGCGTAGTAAAAATGGACTGATTAAATTTGGATTGAATTCCAGAGACAGGATATCAATCATCGCTGTTGAAGGGGTGGAAGAGAAATTCCAGTGTTGACAGCGCGTTGATGTCCGTGTTCACTGCAGCCGCAATGCATATCCGGTAATTTAAGCACTGCGCCGCGTAGTAAAAATGGACTGATTAAATTCCGGCAAAATTCCGGAGACAGGATGTCGATCATCGCTATCGGAGGGGTGGAAGAGTCACGACAGGTGGACACAAAACAGGCGGGAGTCCAGCGCCGAGAGAGCGCGAAGTCTGTGTCCGATTCGAGTCTGATTTCGTCGAGAACAGGAAGAGTAATAATACGTCGCACGAGTTGTGACATCACCCATCGCCCATCACCCCAATCTGGACTGTTCCCTCCTCCCTCTACTCCTGAAGCAAGCAAAACGATTAACAATTCTAAGTAACGAGACGTGGCCAAAACAATACACTATCTTTTGAGCACCCCGCGCCGCGCCGCGCCGTATATATATATATATCAGTCCAAAACGTACACCTCCGCCTGCTCCCCTCTTCTCCTCCCCTCCTCCGCCTCCCGACGAGTAATGCGGACTACCCGACGAGCAACGCGCACAGAGCCGTCTAATGCCCATGGCTAAAATGGAACTGGAACCCGCCCCCGCCACCCCCGCCGGCGCCCTGCTGGAAGAACTGCGCGAAGGGATGCCCGCCCTGCTGGAAGGGGTGTCCGCCCTGCTGCGCCATCGGGTCATTCGGATCCTCGCCGTTGTCGAAGCGTTGGCGGAGTTCTGTGGGGGGCGTTAGTCGCGGGATATGAGGGGAGGGGGGAGGGGACGAGGAAGGACGGGGAAGGACGAGGAAGGACGAGGAAGGACGAGGAAGTCGCGGGACATATATGGAAAGGAGGGAAGACGAGACCAGGACGTCGTCGGTAAGAGTCAGAGGCCGTCGTCGGTACGATTCAAAGCAAGGAAGTCGTGGGTACGCCTCACGACGACGCGAAATGACCCCAAAAAGAACAACCAAAAATCAAAAACGCAAAAAAACCGCAAACGCACCTGGCTTCGACAACACCTCGTACGCCTCGTTCACCGCGGCCATCTTCTGCTCCGTGCCGCCCTTGTCGGGGTGCGCCGTCTTGGCGGCCGTGCGGCTGGGGGGCGGTGGTTAGCTTCGGTTAGGTTAGGAAGAGAGGGGGGAGGAGGGGAGGGAGGAATGGGTGGGAAGGAAAGTGGGAAGAGAGGAAGAGAGGCAGAAGACGCGAGGGGGTGTAGACTCGGGGGATTCCGGGGCATCGGGCGACGAGGGGAGAGGGCACGGCGTAGCCGTGCACTCGCGTCGGCGCATCGGGGATACGAGCATTGGATCGGCAAAATAACGGACGTGTAGGCAGAAATGAAAGAGGATAAGGGACGCACAAAGCCTTCTTGATCGTCCGCGCGTCCGCGTCGCGCGCGACGCCGAGCACCTTGTAGTAGTCCTTCTGCCGGCTCTGCTTGAGGAGGCGCTGCGCCTTTTGGAGGCGGGCTTGGAACTGCGGGCGGGCGTTAGTGGGGCGTGGAAGGGGGAAGGGGGGGGGAGGGGGTGAAGGGGGAGTGGAGGGAGGGGATGAAGGGGGAGTGGAGGGAGGGGATGAAGGGGGAGTGGAGGGAGGGGATGAAGGGGGAGTGGAGGGAGGGGAGGGAGGGAGAAGGGGGGAGGGAGGGTACAGTGGGCGGAAAGACGAGGAAACGAGTAGAGGGTAATGTGGGAGGGAGTAGGTGGAGAGCAGAGGTAGCGGGCGTTGGTGTCGCGTCGCGGCGGGCGCCAGCGCCATCGTCGGCGTCGGCGTCGGCGTCGGCTCCCTCGCCCGCCCGCACGCGTCAGCATCGCCCGCTCAGGTCGGCCGCACGCGTTAGCATCACCAGTCGCCCGCACGCATCGCCCGCCCGCTCAGGTCGACCGCACGCGTCAGCATCTGCCATCCGTCGTGCGCGCATCGCCATTGCCCACACGCCGCAGCATCACGGTGGCATCGCCGATCACCCGCCCCCGTCGTCCGCGTCCGCACACCCGCCTGCTCCCGTCGCCCATCGCCATCGCGCGGTATTAGAAGGGAAACGAAAAAAAACTCACATCCCGATCCCCCCTCCCCGTCGCCTCAAACGCGCGCTCCAGCAGCCTTACGCCCTCCTCCCAGTCTTCCCGCACCACCGCCGCCTCGCCCAGCCCGCGCAGCGCGTCCGCGTCGTCGTCGCCGCCCTGTGTATAGGTTAGCGTCGGTTATTGTGTTCGTGACAGACAGAAAGAGAAAGGAAGACGAGTGTCCTTCAAAGACGCTCGTCCGCAAAACGCAAAACACAAAGCCGCGGAAAATCCCAGCCAGACGCGAAGCCGCGAAAAACCGAATCGCAGAAAAAAAAAATGGAAGCCGAGGAAACGCACCTCCATCGCCCCCAACGCACGACACCACTCCTCCCCCTTGCGATACATCTCCAAATGCGTGTGCGCCTTGCACAGCCCGCGCAGCAGCGCCCTGCGTCTCGGGCTCGTCCGCGCCACCGTCGGCAGCACGATGCCCTGCCCCTTCCCTCCTTTCCCGCCCTCCGCCCCCAGCCCAAACTCAAACACCCCCGCCGCGCCCGCAGCCAGCGCCCCCGCGCCCATCTCCGCCCCCGCCGCCTCCTCGAACCGCTTCCACAGATTATTCGCCTTGCCGCTGCCCGTGAGGAGCGTGAGCGCCGCGCGCCACTCCCCCGCGCCGCCCAGCTCCTCCATCTTCGCGAACCCGCGCTCGAGGGACTTGGCGAGGCGGTGCAGCGGGAGGCAGAGGCGCGACTCGGGGTCTGCGTGGAGGCAGGCGCGGAGCGCGTTGGTGGGGAGGGGCGAGGGCGGGAGGAGGAAGAAGGACAGGCGGAAGGTGAGGGCGTGGAGGGGCGCGGTGGAGGAGGGGGGGAGGAGGGAGGTGAGGCGGCTGGGGTGGGGGGGTTGTTAGCGATCGGGTATAAGGAGTAAGGAAGCAAGGGGGGGCGACGAGGAGAATGGGAGGTAGGTCGGATGGATGAACGGGGCGGGGAGGGAAGTGGCACGCGCCAGGTGGGGGCGAGGAAAGAACGGAGCGGGGAGGGGCGATGGAACGGGAACGGGAACGGGAACGGGAACGGGAACGAGAACGGGAACGGGAACGGGAGGATTGGAGGAGGAAGGAAAGCAGGAGGAGAATGGAGGGCGAGGGACGGACGGACGGGCGGAGGGGGAAGAAAGGAAGGGAAATACGGAGAGAGGAGGGAACGAGGGACGAAGGACGGGGCAGGCGCAAGAGGACGGAGAGGGAGGTGGATGGAGGAGGAAGGAAACGAGGGACGAAGGACGGGCGGGGCGGGGGACGGGGAGGAGGAGAGAAGTGGGACAGGTGGATGGAAGGAGGACGGACGAGGAAGGGAAGTGGGACGGGACAGCAGCCAGAAAGCAAACAGGGAGGCAGGCAGGAAGTGGGACCGGGACGGGGAAGAGGGCAAGGAGGAAGAAAGCAGGAAGGGCGGGGGATGGGAGGCATGGAGGAGGAAAGGGAGGAGGGGGTGCAGAGCGGGGAAAGATAGGAAGGGGCTAGGGACGCGCCAGGTGAGAACGAGGAAGGAATGGAGCGGGGAGGAGGACGGGGGCGGGGCGGGAGACGGGGACGAGGACGGACGAACGGACGAAAGAACGGGCGGGAAAGAAGACGGCAACGGAGAAAAAACCCACCTCATATCGCCCACTGCCCCTCCACGTCCCCTGCCCCCAGCGCGCACTCGACCCGCAGACTCCGTATGCTCACACTATGCGTCGCGACCCTCAGCGCGCGCGTCGCGCTCTCCCCGCACGCGGTCCACAACTGCGCCGCGCGCTCGCGCGTGGCCTGCGCCGCCGCCGCCTCCGCGTCGGTGACTTCGCTTAGCAGCTCGTCCTTCTCGTTCGCCTTCTCGCCCGAGGAAGAATGAGAAGACGACGAGGGGGAGTAGTGAGCGAGCGCCGCCCTTGCGCCGCCAAAGTCGCCGTCCTTTGCGAGGATGCGCGCGCGCATGAGGTGCGCGGCGGGGAGCGGGGTGAGCGCGAGGACGGCCGCGGCGTCGTCGAGCGCGGCGGCGTGCCGGCCGAGCGAGAGGTATGCGGTTGCACGCTTGTAGAAGAGGAGGTAGTCCGCGGGGGATTGGTCTGTGAAGAAGGGAAGGGGGTTAGTGGGTGGGGAGGAGGAAGAGGAGGAGTAAGAGTAAAAAGGCAGGGGAGCTTTCCCCGCGCTCGAGTCCCGCTTCCTCGAAACGACGGCAACAGGAGAGCGGCATACACGAGTTTAAGGGCCGACAAGTAGTCGCGGCGAGCAGTTAAGCTTCGTGTCCCGCGAATACGCGGGTCTAGCCAGCCCGCGACGGTAGCGCATGCGTCAGGGCGCCGCAACGCGCCCCAGCGCCGTGGCGGGCCCAAAGTACCGAGGACGAGACGCGGATGCGCCACCAGGAAGCGAGACCCTCCCCGGAGGCACCTGCATAGACAAGCGGCGCAGAAGAAAGACACGGGGCCGTGGATAGACGAGTGCCGCCGACAACTGCCCGCAGCTCGCAAATACGCCCCGCATCCGAAGATGGCCCGGGGCCGCATACGAGGGTGTCTGCCCCGGTGCAGATGCGCCAGTCTTCCCAGTCTGCCCCCAGCTCTGCCCCCAGCACCGAGTCGCCCTGAGCCCCGTACAACGCGCAGTCGGCCCAATGCGTTCCCCAGAGAGCAACTAGAGGAACAGGATCGAACAACACGCACCTATAGCCTCCGAATACACCTTCGCGGCCTCGCCAAACTGCCCCGTCGCCAGCAGCACGTTCGCGCGCGTGATGAGCGGCTGCAGGCCCGGCGGGTAGAGCCCTGTCGCGGTGTCCGCGCCCGTCCCGGGCAGGAGTCCGAGGAGGGGAAGGAGGGGAAGGAGGGCGCGCGAGGGGAGGCGCATCGTGGTACAGCAGGAGAAGGAGGGTGAGACAGGGAGTAACTGTAAGGAAAGGTAAAGTAGTCAATGCGACTGTTGATTCGAGCCGGCCCTGAAGTGGACACGTTGGGACACGTGGCGGAACCACAATTACTATATTTGATTTCGCCGTGGGTTTTTGTTTTCTCTCTCCCTCTCTCTGTACCGATTCAATATTCAATACGCAGGCGTTAATGCAGGGTTGAAATCACAGATAGGAAGGCCTGGTAGCACACGGTGTGCATCCGTACCCTATTTGCGAGTCATGAAACATCCATGCGGACACCGGAAGGTCCCCGTTCGACTCGGGGCTGGGCCATACTAAATAGGCCGGACCTGCCTTTTTTTTGGGGGGGGCGTTCCTCGCTCCCCCCTTTTGACCGGCAATGTGAATACTTACTTGAGCAAGGATTTGAAGGGTGTTTTATCCAGGATAAAATCAAGGATACCCAGGCCTGGTGACACGCGGTGTGCGCCCGTACCATATTTCTGGGCTGTTTATACTTATGTGCAGAAGGTTCCCGCTCGATTCGGGGCTGAGCCATGAGATTGTTGAGTCTCTTCCTTTTTTCTGTCCTCTTTCACGGTTTCCCCTGGATAGAATCAAGGACATCAAGGCCGGCGAACGTGTCTGGGCTTATCAGTTGTATTTGGGGGTATGAAGGCCTGGTAGCACTCGGTGTGCATCCGTACCATATGCCAGATTTCTGGGATGTATGTATCTGCGGAAGGTCCTCGTTCGATCCGGGGCTGGGCCATCGCTGATGATTGTAACATTTTTGGGGGCTTCGTTGAGCAAGGATTTGAGCTGTGTTTATCGAGGTTGGAATCAGGAAAAGCAAGGCCTGGTAGTACCTGGCGTGCATCCGTACCATATTCGTCGATAGCATCTTCATATCTACGGAAGGTCCCTGTTCGACCCGGGGCTGGGCCATCCGTTAGCTTATTCCTTTTTTTGGCTTCCCTTTTTGACCGACGATGTCTGAGCAAGGATTCGAATTGTGTTTATTGAGCTTGTAATCAGGAAAAGCGAGGCCTGGTAGCACTCAGAGTGCGTCCGTATCATATGTTCTGTCAATTTCGTCCAGATATGCGGAAGATCCCCGTTCAACTCGGGGCTGGACCATCATGTATAAGGATTGGTTTCCCTCTTTTTTCTTCCCTCCCCCGTTTTTGACTCGCGAAAGTGGTGGAACAGGTTTTATCCAGGTTCAAATTCAGGATAGAAAGGCCTGGTAGCACTCGGTGTGCGTCCGTACCATATTTGCCGTTGAATTCGCAATATGCGCAGAAGGTCCCCGTTCGACTCGGGGCTGGGCCATAGAAAACACTTGACGATCGGCCTTTTTACCGATGTAAAAGCAAGTGTTTAACAGTCATCACTGGATTTATCAGGGATGAAATCAAGCATAGGAAGGCCTGGTAGCACTTGGTGTGCATCCGTGCCACATTTGATGGTAGGAGTGTGTGTGTACATGCGGAAGATCCCCGTTCAACTCGGGGCCAGGCCATGGGTTCAAGAATCAACATGTGTTTGGCCGTCGCATATTTTTTGGCCACCAACATCAATGTTTCTTACACACTTCGGCAGCGCGCGAAGCCCAGATCTATTGCAGTCTCAGTTCGACTCGGGGTCAGACCATGTGTTGGTTGACTCATTCTTTTGGTTCCTCGTTTTCCTTTAGACCGGTCCCGCAGTTCAAGTTTAAACCTGGGCAGGAATCAGAGATACGAAGGCCTGGTAGCACTTGGCGTGCCGTACCACATTTTCCCTGGAACATTGTGCATGCGGAGGGTTCCCGTTCGATCCGGGGCTGGGCTATAGTCTGGGAAACTCGTATTTTTTTGGCAGGTGAATGAATGTGTTGAAATATGGTGTGGGTTTATCGTGGTTTGAATCAAGCATTCGGTGTGCATCCGTATCATATGTTATGTTGATTTCGTCCAGATGTGCGGAAGGTCCTGTGAAGAATAAATAAGCTGTCCACTGGTGGACAGAGATATGGGTCAGAAGTCCGGGAAATGGGGTGCAGGGGTGAAACAGAAAATGAGGGAATAGGTCCCAGGAATGCCGTAGACGCGTGAAAAGGGAATTGAGTCTCGATGGGGGAAAATGCCGTGTGGGCATAGAGTACAGGGAAAGGCTTGGTGGAGGCAATAACGTAGACCTCAAGTAGTTGATGTTCACTGGCGACGTGCTCACGGTGGAGCGCTCGGTTCACTGGTCGCAGGAATGCTCGTGGTTCTGCGGAGAAAGAGAAATATTTTGTCATGTGTACCTACGGAATAAATATACGGGTTGATACCCGATGTGCCGAAGAGTATGTGAGGAAACAGAAAATAGGGGGAAAGGCGACGAGCGGATCATCCTCCCTTCCACACCCGTTCGATTCGGGGCTAGGCCTTGGCTCGCTAAAGTGCTTTTTTTAAATGGCAGCTCGCGGCGTGCATCCGTATCAAATGTCCGGACATGTTGTACAGTAAAGACCACGCGGAAGGCCCCCGTACGATTCGTGCCTGGGCCATCGCTGACAATTGTAACTCGTTTTTGACTTCGGTGAGCAAGGATTCGAACCGTGTTTATTGAGCTTGGAATTAGGGATAGAAAGGCCTGGTAGCACGTTACCTTGCTTGTCAAGGTCTCTCACACTCATAATTGGCTCTGATCTTGCCCCACCCATTGATCCTAGTTCTCCCGAGCCAATCATACAACTTTGCTGTCTTCGGTTACATACGGTGGGTAAATTCGCGGGTGTTACACAATTATTACACATTACCGGCTAGTATTGCCACCCGGGTGCCCACACGCAGCAATCTGCAGGACCAACACAATTGAAGAGTGCAAGCAGAAACTGGAAAGACACCAAGTTTACACTTATTTTTGTCAAGCAAGGTCTCTTCCGACGTAGTCGGAGCTCTCTAGTGGTGTGTGTCCATCCTATATTCTTCAATATCATCTTCATATATGCGGAACGCCCCCGTTCGACTCGGGGCTGGGCGATAACACTGGACTCCCATCTTTTTTGGCTTCGTTTCTCCTTCTTGGCTCGCAAACATGGTGGAGCTGGGCTTATTGAGCTTGGAATCGAGGATAGGAAGGTCTGATAGCACTTGGTGTGCGTCCGTACCGTATTCACCATTAATTTCGCATATGTGCGGAAGGTCCCGGTTGATTCGGGGCTGGGCCGTGTGGCAGTTTCCTTCTCATTTTTTTGTAACCAATGGAAAAATCAAAAGCAAGTGTCCTAAACCGAGTTTATCGAGGCTGAAATCAAGCATTCTTCTTCCCTCCCTCGTCTTTGACCGGCGACAGTGTTGAAAACGGACGTTATGAGGGTTTAAATCAGGATATGAAGGCCTTGTAGCACTTGGTGTGCATCTGTACCACATTATCAGAGAGCAGATAAGGAAGGTCCCCGTTCAACTCGGGACCAGGCCGTGATTCCCTGCCGAGCTTCTTATATTTATATACACCCATCCTCATATGTGAGTTAGTACCTGAATCCCAGTTTATTCAGCTTGGAATGAGGGAAAAGAGGCCTGGTCGCACGCTGTGTGTGTCCGTATCATATTCAGTCACTCAGCATTGATCTCTCTGTATGTGCGGAAGGTCCCCGTTCGATTCGGGGTTGGGCCGTGTGACGGTTGTCATTTGTTTTTACTCGATGGAGAAATCAAAAATGAGTGTTCAAATTGGTTTACCCAGGTTCGGAATTAGGGAAAGGAAGTGGCGTGCCTCCGCACCATATGTGCGGAAGTCCCCATTCGAGTCGGGGCTGGGCCATAAATACTATTTTCAACCACCTAGTTGGCCACCCTACCTAGTTGGCCACTTGAGAGCTAGAAGCCAGAGCTTGATAATTATGACTGGGCATAATGTACGAACAGAGTACGACCTCCACGAATGTCCAGACCAAATTTCAGCCGAAAGTGATGGGTTGATTCAAAGCTACGTCATCGCGGATCGGGATCCGAAGCGTGGGGACATCAATTTCTTGCCGTCGGGCCGCTCGCCTCACTTGCCCTCGCCATTTCTCCACCATTTCTTCGTCGATCCACGACTTTTGGGGCTCGTTCTGATCCCCGATGCTGGGCTTCTCTCCTTAATGCCACTGGATGGCAATGGGCTGGACTATCTTTCTTAACACACTCGGGAAAGGACCACTTCCTTTTTGAGTCAGCCATACTGGCCACCGTCGGGGTACACGACACCGTCATGCTATTGGTCTGAATTCTTACACAATACTTCTAACTATCCAATGCATCCTTCTGAGAGGTATTTCTGGATTTTATTGATCCAACTCTGATCGTTCTGCAGGCCATTATCTCAAATCACCCAATTTTGGTCTCGCTAATAGTCGGATTTTTTGGAGGAGCTACCAGCATCTTGGAATGGAGTTAGGCATTCAGGTACATCTCAATACTTCCCATTAAGTAGTGTGGATCTTAATTTGGCTCATCTCGCTTTTTTTCCTACTTGTAGGACACTGGTTCATTTCACCACCCCGATTTTGGAGTTCCCCATCAGTTGGAAGCAGATTTTCTGACGCTTTGTATGCCTCACATATGCACCAAAACTATGTGAAGTAGTCTATATGACCTACCTCTATGATTTAGAGTAAATGTGGCCGCCATTTGAGAGCTCAGCCCATAATTTAGCGGGGTGGCCAACTAGCCTGTTATTTGGCCATGTTGTACTGTCGCGCAAAATAAATTCACTGTGAACTCAAATGCTGGCATATTTGAGGACTTGGGGTCTTGAACTCTTGCTAGGATGCATGCCTTCGCTCTGATGTAGTTGTGCTTCGATTGACCCATTTAAACGACAACGGGGGAGGAACAAATGCTTAGGGGCCAACTAAGTGGTCGAAAATAGTACACTTCTCTCTTTTTAGTTCATCTCTTCCAGTGATCCTCTGGAGGTGCACAACTCATTGGTCCGTTCAATGTCGAAGATCGGTGGAGATTTTGTGGCCCAGTGCTTCCAAAAAATTGGCAAATCAGTCTAGCCCGTATAGGGGGATTTCGGATCACCGAAACGGATCAGTGACCTCATACACCACCGCGGAGATATTTGAACAGACATTGAAATACACACACTGCCGCATACATATCACAACCGCAAGAAGTACTTAATCGCGCCCATCGTTCGAAAGCCCGTGCTCGAAGCCTATGGGAAACAACAGCAGGCAGAGGAAACATCATTGAGCTAAATTCTGCTGAAGAAATGTGTTAGTGAATGCAATGGGTGGAATCCAAAGCAATATACCTTATTAATAGGACTGGGTCGTCAAAAACAGTAGTTTTCGTTTGCTCAGCAACGGAAATGAGGCCGTGTCCAAGTGTTGTGGGGTAGCACGTTCAGCGCCAGGATGGTCAGGGTCCAGATAATCATCGGGATCCTCCAGGAACATGATCTCGACACGTTCTAGATGTGGTAGAGGGAGGGCTGTGATTCCTGCGTCGAATGTAGGCCATGTGCTACTCTGCTCGGCCGCGGCCTGGGGCTCACCGTCCCAGGGATGTGGCGTCTCAATCATATAAATGATTTCTTGGATGGTATTTTGATTCGTGATCTCCGAGATGGTGGGCAGTGTGCCAACAATATCAAGCGGCAGGCCAAGAGCGATTCCAAGGTGGGTCAACGCTGGGAACCGCACCAGCTGAATCGGCTGAAAATCGTCTGGGCGAAATGGATTCCAGTAGTTGAATGTTACAACGGTTGGATCAAAGTCCTCTATGCATTCAGCCCGGATTGATAATGCATTTTGAAAAGCAGGAAATGTGCGTACCACCCGCAACGGTCAGAGACTTGAGCGTTTCACGGACTCCCTCCAGAATGGTGGCAATTTTGCCATTCGAAGATCGAGAGATCTCGGCACAGACGAGATTGCTGAAATCAAGCGGGAATCCGGGGCGGATGAGCCATTGGGCAATCAACGCAGAGGATGAAAGGGAAAGATGGGTGAGGTGGTGTTTGGGGGATATGAGAAGCGGAAGGGGATCTGATGGTTCAATTTCCGATGTGGTGCATTTATAGAAGTGCAGTCCCTCCAGTGCGCGGGGTTTTTTTAAGATATACGGGTGAGAGTTGTATAGGAAAGGCTGTAGAAGTCAGACAGGTGGACGTGTTGAACAGATTCGCTGATGATGTCCGGAATAAGGCCAAACATAGCTTCGTCGGCGACCCCATCCTCTCCACTGGAGATTCGGATAATTCAGAGTCGAGATAGGTTCATCGCAGACACAAGGGATAAAATCTCGTAACGAGCGGTGATAGAAAGATGACGGATGTGGCCCGTGAGGTGAGGGGAACACTTGAACATCGCTGCCAAGCGACGCCAGTAAGACAACTCATCCTGGTGCCACGAGTCGGCCGTCAAGGTCATGCAGCCGATATCACGAAACAGCAACGATTGCGCAGGGAACAGCAGCATTTGAGAAACAAGGGAGAAGGATTTGAGATCCTGAATTGCCGATTTCTTGAGCACTTCAGGTTCCCAATCGAAGAAATCGCGAGACTGGACGACAACGGCGGCTCGGATGATACAATCCCATAATTCGGGAGGAAGACGGCAACATGCCATGGTGGTCGGGCTGTAGGAGATTTGTTCGAAGATGTGTGTCTAATTTTCAAAGGGCCCGTACCTCCAGTGAATCCATTGAGACTGGGCGGCGAGCGCTGAGCGCTGAAAGTAAAAGAAGCGAGCTGCAACGCGTAACGCTGGCAGTCGCTTCTTTTCATGTAAGGCTTGTCCAGATAATTTCTGAATGGCCACTTTGGCGTGTAAAAGCCTGACTCAGGAGGCCGAAAATATCATTATTTGACTTTGAAGACCGCATAGAAACAAGTGTAGTACAAGAATTAGTATTTGATCTATATCCATATCTCCAAAGGTACGCACAACGACGCAGCTCACGAGCTGTGTTAACACTACGGAAGAGCGTGGGAGCAAAGAGAGAGGAAGGAAGGGCAGGGGAAGAAAGGCAGGAAGGACAGGGGACGGCAGGCATCGAGGAGGAGAGGAAGAAGGGGGACATAGGCGCAAGGGAACGAAAGGAAGGAAGCGAAGCACGGAAGGAGGAGCGGGGAAGGATAGGGACAGAGAGGGAAGCGGAACAGGGCGGAAACACGGAGGGAATGAGGGAAACAAGGATGCGAAGAGAGGCAGGTGGAGGGACGGAGGACGGGGACGGGGACGGAGGAGGAGCAGAAGAGGATGAAAAGTGGGAAGGAGGACGGATGTGGAAAGGGGACGAGGGACGGGGCGGGGGACGGGGAGGAAAGAAAGACGGGGCAGGTGGGAAATCACACGGGAAAGGGGAGGAGTGGCAGTGGAAGTGGGACGGAGCAGGTCGAAACGAGAAGGAAGGCGGGAACGAGGAAGGAAGGAAGGACGGGGGACAGAGTAACGGGGACAGGGAGGTCACAATGAGGACGGGGACGGGACGGGGAAGAACCACCAAAAAAAAACGCAAAAACGCACCTCATATCCACCGCACCCTCTATGTCCCCCGCCCCAGCGCGCACTCCACCCGCAGGCTCCGCACGCTCACACTGTGCGTCGCGACCGTCAGCGCGCGCGTCGCGCTCTTCCCGCACGCGGTCCACAGCTGCGCCGCCGCCACCTCCGCGTCGGTGACTTTGCTTAGTAGCTCGTCCTTCTCGTTCATCTTCTCACCGCCGGACGATGTAGGAGGAAGAGACGAATGCGACGAGGGGAGTAGTGAGCAAGCACCGCCCTTGCGCCGCCAAAGTTGCCGTCCTTTGCGAGGATGCGCGGCGGGGAGCGGGGTGAGCGCGAGGACGGCCGCGGCGTGTCGAGCGCGGCGGCGTGCCGGCCGAGCGAGAAGTATGCGGTTGCGCGCTTGTAGAAGAGGAGGTAGTCTGCGGGGATTGGTCTGTGGGGGGTGTGAGTACGAGACTGAGACTGAGAAGCAGTGCGAAGCGATGGAGAAGGAGAGAGGCTCGAGGGCGCGTTCGAGGACGTAGGTACACGCAACGTTCGTATACGTGGTGCGCGAGGGTGCATCCTGCGCATCACCGGAACGCCACGCCGCTGGCACTTGTCTAGTCCTATACGCGGTACTTGATTGCCGGCAGGTGCTTGAGCTTGCACCGGGCTCCTGCGCGCGAGTCCCACCTCCTCGAAGGACAGCAACAGGAGATCGGCATACACGAGTGCAAGGGCCAACAAGTAGCCGCGGCAAGCAATTAACCACCGTTTCTGGGTACGAATACGCGGCTCTAGCCAGCCCGCAACGGTAGCGCATACGCCAGGGCGCCGCAATGCGCCCAGCGCCGTGGCGAGCCCAAAGTACGAGTACGAGACGTGGCGGGGCACGCCGGATGCACCGCCAGCAACAGCCAGACACCCTCTCGGGAGGCACCCCATACACAAGGGCGCAGTGAAGAAAGACACGGGCCGCGCATATCGTGGCACGAGCGAGGGATACATGGGTGTAAACGCCGACATGTAACTGTAAGGGAGAGGATAAATGTCGATTCCGATTCGAGCCGGCTC
>JARKIE010000725.1:0-27254 GCA_029378255.1 Mycena rosella
TCGAATTCCCTTGGAATCTTACTGCCGCAAATTTCGCGGAGAGCAGCTAATTAATGGATGGCCGCCAGTCATTTGCTTCCCACCAGGATCCAGAATCCCTCTTTCAGGTATTTCAGGTTCGAAAGATGCTCGAAGCCCACCCTTCTGTGAAGTATCCCTCTATTTCACTGTGTAGCTATGCATATGGCCGCACATCACCAATCTGTTGTCACTCGGTGGGTATGTAACGACGTCCAGGTTAGGAGTTATAAGTAGGGTCTGTCGTAGACAGAGACTACAACCAAGTGATGCTCGTAACTCGTAGAGCAGCACATGTACTCGGTCGATGTTAATAATTTCCCTCTGAAGGGGCCCTTTTGACTCGGCCCCCATATTATCTTGTCCTCTGGCCTCCCTCGCTTTCAGGTCTAATTGCGACGCATGTGCTTCGAGTACAGTACTATCATTCATGCAGATATGGGACACATAGGAAATATTACTCAATATTGTCCTACATATAGGCTTTGCGCAAGATTCAAGTATACCAGAGGATAGGTATACACACTTTCATTTTGTTGTAGCATTTTAGTTTGTGTGAAACAGTCCCTCCGTTGTCGAACGGTACAATTTCTTCCGAGTGTCGCACTTCCCAATCACCGATGGCCGATGATCGCCGACACCTTAACGAGCTCAAGACTTAACCATTCGGCGCGAAATTTGGGAAGGAACCTTTAAGACATCTAAAGCACATGTATGCACTTGTATGCTTCAAATTTGGGGTAAATTGCTGAGGAAAGGGCTCAAGCTCGGCTAATGCCTTTGTCTTAGTTGTAGTTCAAACATCGGTGACGGCACGCGCTATGCACTCAACCTCTGACAATCCTACGCCTACGGCTATGGAAGCCTCCATTTGAACTTAATTGTTCTGTACGACCAGTTGGGGCTTTGGCGAGTGCTTTTGATTCGGAATTGATGCTTGTTTGCTGGCTGTTATGTCTGCCGATCGGGTCGTTGCGGCGGACACAACCCATCTCTAGCTCTGGAATTTGGTATGCACACTTTAAATATGATGAGGATGAATCCTAAAACTGATAATAGTCCTCACAGACCTTCAGTTCAGTTTTAACTGCTGTAAATCACTAAAATTCCCCAATTCAGCAGTTTCTTTCGAGCTCATCACTGGATTTGTTTCGGTTGAGGGGCCGGGATTGTACCAACAGACACCCCACAGAGTATTCTGTACAAACGACCTCGGCAATTGACCCAGAAATGATGGAGAAAGTTTGGTTTGTCCCGCGTCTAGATATGTCCCGTTCGGTGATAAACGATAGTACTTTGCTTTTATGCGAGAGGCGGAAGAGAGTCCCAAAGGGCAGATCCTCTCCAGCCATAGCTAACCTCCGGGGAGATGTTGAACCTCAAGTACGTATCGCCGTTCAGCAAGGTACATTTGAACTATGGGTTGATACAGATGTTAACGGAATAATAGGTCGCAACACACGACATGCATTAGGTGGCAGGTGCCGGCCATTACCCTTCGTTTGGGCGCAGGCGATTCATGCCTCAGAAATTCAAAGAGTCGGAATTCCTGTTTGAGGCCGAATGCCAGCACTCGCATTTGAATTTACTTGAAGCCCCTGGCGGGGCGATGGGAAACCATCAGCCTGAACCAGCGTCCTGTCAGCTTGCAACCAGCTTGCGGTTTTTCGTGAAAGGAAGCTTCCCCGGTGATGATACACTGTCGACCATAGTTCCTGGTTCCGGTTTACTGGTTCCAGGTCTCAGATCAGTAAGAGCTTATCCGTCTGTCCTTTTTACGACTTATGTCCGTCCGTGGGTGTCCGTCTGTAGTTTGTAAGCATGTCAAATCAACAACAGTAACTAGGCATGTCAAGTCAGTAGTAAATTCATTTGTAAGCCATAGTAATCGGAATCAGATGCCGCGTAGGCCGCGAGGAGCAACCGGAGGTCGGCGACGAGCGGCTAAGGGCGGCACGACATTAATACAGTATTCACCTACCTACCTACCAGCCAGATAAGTAACCAGGGCTGCCCGGAGGGCCCTATCTATTCAATGTTGAGGCGGCATTGCCGAGCGGAGAATGAACTTGACGTGATCGCCGGTTGTCATTAATTCTGAGATCGCATGACGGAACTTTCTTGCTAAGTCTTACTATTCGTCCATCAACCACGCCCACAACTTATTTTCATAGTAATTGGGGGAAAATGCCGCCCTCTTTGCGATGCGGGGAAAAGTCTGGTCCCATCGGGTCGGAATCCATTTTCGCATAAGTACCATTGTACCTAGTCCGTTTTTAAGTGATGGGTCTCGATTGGGGTTGAGCCTTATTCCATAATCACGTTTTGAGGCCCTTGCCCCCGCTCTTAAATCTTGGGAATATTCACGTCGTAAAGGAACATGTGTGCTTCGATCGCCTTTGCTCCTCACACGCTGGCGCTAACCGCCCCGCAGAGCGACCGAGTACATTTCGGGCACCACACAGAATCCGCTGGTCGTCGGGGCGAATGATACCACGAACTCTGAGAAGCGCATCTTTGCCAGCGATGGGAACGTCACCATGTTTGCGTGTGCAGTGACCCTCCGTTCTCCGCCTTGGTATTTCGCTCACATCTTCGCCTCAACATGTGCGACCCTCTTCGCACGCATGTTGGATACCGTCCCCAGCTGTGTGGAGCTCACCAATGTGATCGACCCGCTTCCCGTGAAGCCCGCTGCTGTGACACTCATCCTGGATGGCGCCACACTGAAGCTGTCGGGTCTCGTTCGGGTACGGTGTATCTCTCCATCGAAATCAATGCGCTCGCTAATTTATTCTCCACTTCTGTAGCTGTGGGGCGTGCCCCTGGATCCAAGCCACGTCGTAACTATGATATAGGACGATCGTGCAGGCGCGGCGGGCAACGCCACGCTGGTGGACGACCACCAGTCCACTTCAATGGGATGCATCCCGTCGGCCTGGTACGCTTTCAACAGCTCAAACAGCGGCCCACCGGCCGTGTTGGTCAACGCCACGGCGGGAATCACGCGCCTGCGCTTCACCGTGGACGAGAAGATGGAGGATCAGGGTGGCGTAGGCTTCGCGGTGCAGGACGGCGTCGTGTTCTCCGCCTCGTCGGGTCTCATGAAGACGGGGTTCCCGTCGGCGGGGCGGTTTGACATCGCGGTGAGTAGGGTGCCTGCCGCGTGCCGTGGGATAATCGCTGACTGGCGCGGTGCTGCATGCAGGTTCGCAACGGGCTCAACTCGACGCGCGTGTTTCTCGAGCAGGACGTGAGGGATAGCGTGGATCGCGTCTCTGTGCAGGAGACCGATATTGCACCGCCCGCACAACCTGTTTCGGCGGGCACGGGCACGTATTCGTTGTGGAACATCGACGTGAGCGACGACAACTCGTACACAATCGGCTGGGAGGTCGACGGGGTCAAGTTCTCAACGGTCGATTCACATTCGTTGTTTGACCTTGACGCATGCACGCCGCAACGGCGGCGTCGGCAAGACAGGGGGGCTGGAAACTCTGCCATATAGCTGCACGACTGATCCAGGGATTGGGGTTCAAAACTTATATTATAATTTATATTAATAGATCTCTCTCTGGATGAATGTTGATAAGTCCATGAATACCCTAGGTAGGCGCCGTTTCCCGAGTTCCGACCCACAAGTTCAAGTTCAGCCAAGTCACAACAGTCTCTCTGGAGTTCAAGGGGCCGTCGGGATGGACAGCCTTGAAGACCAAATACGCCAAGGCCAGATTAGAAACGTGGACTGGAACGTGCAGACATTTTGGGTAGGATTCAAAATTGCTATCGGAGATAAAGCACGCGAGCGTGCGAAGATAGTAGTCCCGAAAATCACAAAGGAGATCGCAGAACTGGAGAAACAGCTGAAAAACATCAACGACGAAGTAGACCAAGACCAAGAAACAAATGGTGGGACCGAGGAAAGCAGGCGTGAGGCCGAGGAGAAACGACGACTGTCGAGCGCACTGATCATTGAAGCACTCGCTAAACTACAAATGAAACGGCACAAATCGGCACGGCTTGGCGCACAAGTGAGGAATAGGTTGGAGGGTAAAATCATTGGCCGATACTGGTCAATGGTGAACAGCCCGAAGAAACCAAGAGATCTCATCAACAGACTGAAAAAAGACACAGAACCCGAAGAACAAATAACTTACGAGACCAACTCTAAACGCATGGCGACAATGGCACGGAACCATCACAACCGAATCCAATCCGAAAGGACGGACACACCAACAGGAGTACGAAACGGGAAAATCGAGACAGTACTCGGACACACAGCAACCAAAACAACGGAAACCCAGAACGAGATATTACGAGCACGCCTGACACTCGAAGACGTAAGGAAGGCGCTGAAAATGTCAGCTAATAATAAGGCACCTGGCCTCGACGGGATAACATACGAACTCTGGAAAACACTTGATGCACATTACCAAACGGCGAAGTCCCTCGACCAACCAGCCTTCGATATATTGAGAACTCTCCTACGAGTATACAACGACATTGAGACTCACGGGATGATAAAAGGCACTGGATTCTCCAAGAGTTGGATGTGTCCCCTGTACAAAAAAAAACGACAGGGCGGACATCGCAAACTATAGGCCTATATCACTCCTTAACTCAGACTATAAGATATTTACAAAGGCTCTCACCATTAAGCTGGCAATGGTAGCACCTGACTTGATATACCCGAACCAAGCAGGTTTTGTGCCGGGCCGCCAGATACGAGACCAGATCTGGCTGACGAAACACATTATCGAGCTCGCAGAAGTGACAGAAAGGGATGGTGTGATAATCGCATTAGACCAAGAAAAGGCCTATGACAAAATTGAACATGACTACCTGTGGCGAGCACTGGCAAGCTATGGTATCCCCAAAGAATTTATTAGCACAATAAAAGCACTATACAGTGACGCATATACATACATTATGGTAAATGGGGAGAGAAGTACACACCCATTCCGGGTCACGAGAGGCGTACAGCAAGGCGATCCATTATCCTGCTTACTTTTCGATCTTGCAATCGAACCGTTGGCCGAGTCACTGAGGCAGTCGAACCTAAAAGGACTGAAAATCCAAGGGAAAAAGGAAAAACTGATAGCTACCCTGTTCGCAGATGACACGATGGTATACCTGGATGCTGGCGACGACTTTGGGGCACTCGTTGAGATACTAGATGAATGGTGCATAGCAGCAGGAGCTAAATTCAATATCAGTAAAACGGAGATGATTACAATCGGAACCATTGACCACAGAGACCGTGTTAGAGCAACTAGGTTCGTGAATGGCATAGATGGAACAATGATCCCAGACCACACAAAAATCGCAAAAGAAGGAGAGCCCATCAGAACACTTGGCGCCTGGGTTGGGAACAAGGTGGACCAAGTGGACACATGGGCACGGACACTAGAAAAAGTCGACGAAGCCCTTGAGCGATGGGAACTTGGGAAACCATCGATGGAAGGGAGACTCCTGATTGTCATGATGGTGGTCGGCGGAATGACACAATACTTAGCAACAGTCCAGGGGATGCCAAAGGAAATAGAGAAGAAACTGGAACAAAGAGTCTGTAAGTTCCTCTGGGCGGAAAAAACAAATGTCACAGTAAACAAGGAAACAGTATATGCACCAATGGAAATAAAGAACCTCCTACATATAGTTAGTCGTAATGAAGCAATTGCGGTTACATGGCTGAAAACGTACCTCAGCTTCGGCCCAGAGAGACCGCTATGGTGCTTTGTTGCAGACGAGATCCTGGCCCACAAATCAAAGAAGGATGAGGTGTCGAAGTAGTGGCTCGGCAAGCCATAGCGCCGGCAGTCGGGCCTTACGCCCGACTGCGTAGACCAATCCCCTTAATCTGTAACAGCCCCGTTTCATATCTCATTTCATATCTCGATCACTTATATATCTTATCGACCGACCGGGGCGTTCCTCAGTTGTTCACCCTACCGTGTGCCCAACTGAGGTTCGTCCCATTTACCTATCTATTTTTCCATCTTACTTACATTCATAACTAGCTTATCTTCTAACAGGTTAGAATATATAGTTGTTCACCCTACCGTGTGCCCAACTGAGCTTATCTTCTAACAGGTTATGGGCCCCGTTGCCTAACTTGCTTCAGATTACAGCTCAGGCACAATTTTATTGTTCTGCTTCAACTCACAGACCCGCGAAGAACCCTTGCAACATATTTTGTTGTCGTCGCCCAACCCCTAACAATGTCTTCGAACTCGCCTAGTGTGCCGCTTCTCCCAGATGGGGAGAAGTTTGACGGCACAAGATTTCTAGGCTTTAAGACTACTATATACGCGCTCGCCAAAGCCCGTGGCGTAGCTTCGTATCTTGACGGCACTTTACCCGACCCTTCCCCTCCTCCCGCTGGCGCTGGCGCTCCCGTTCCCACTGCCATGACCGTGGTGCTTCCCCCGGACCCAACTCCGATCTACTCCATGAGCCCGTCCCCCGAGGAGTGGAAGCATCACGATGCTTTTGCATATGCGTTGATCGTCCTCAACTCCAAGAACCCGATCGGCTTGGGGCTGAAGCTTGACGGTTCCGCACACGATGCAATGAAATCGCTCGAGGACATCTACGGCAGAGTAACGGACATGGGTTTAGTCAACACAAACCGCGACCTTCATACGGCGTACCTCGTTCCCGGGACGCCGATGACCGAGCACATCACTCGCCTTCGCAATTTGTGGAGGGCGGCGAACGACATGGGCGCGTCAATCGACGATGCACAGTTTCGCACCATCTTCATCTCGCTTCTCGGAGAGGAGTGGGACATGGTCGTGCCTGTACTTCACACCTACAAGAGCTCAGCGGAGTCATTAGCTTTGTCACCATGCACGCTGAACGCTTAAACCGGACCGGCGTACCTTCCTTGTCCACTCCCACACCCCAGGCACTCGCGGCGAACACCAACTTTGATGCTCGTCGCGCAGCCCGCAAGAACCTCGTATGCAGCAATGTGCAATGCGGCGCTCCGGGGAAAAAGGGCCACACCAACGCCGATTGCTTTTGGCCTGGTGGCGGGAAGGAGGGTCAATGGCCTGCGTGGTGGAAGGGAAAGAAAGGACGTACAGCCCCTACGACCGCGAACACTGTCGAGACGTTCGCGTTCTCCGTGTGGACCATCCCGGAGGCTGTGATCCGTCCGTACGACGAGGACGGCATCCAGGCTGTGCAATTCCGCGGCGAGGAGGTTCTCGCGTCGCCCGCGTCGTTCATGGCATGGGAGGAGGCTGCGGAGGCAACAGTGACGAGCATGCTTCCGGCGGATTCTAGCCCTGCTCATTCCGAGGCTTCCAGCTTTGCGATCCTTGACCTTGACTCGTCATCTAGCTTCGACTTTGTCAGCAACGATTCTAGTGATGTTACGGACAACGACATGCCTCCTTTGCAGTCCGTGGGCGCGTTCGATTTGGACAACAACGCGCAGCCTATCGTGAACCCGGGGGTTTTGCTGTGCCCGGATGGCCGTTCCCGGCTGGTTGCGCAAGGTTACGCGCAGGCAGAATTCGTTGCAGAGCGTGCCGAGGACGTCTTGCACGCCGCGCAGCCGTACCCTGGAGACCAGGACGTCGCGGCTGGCCGTCGCTTCGTGGTGTATGCGACATCTGACACGGAGCATGTCATTCTCGACAATCACACCGACGAGGACGTGTTCGTATGCACCGAGTTCCTCCATGATCGTTCTTTCGACCTCGCGGCCTGGTATACTCACCAGCGTCTCACTACCCTCGACATTCCTGACGCCGTACTTGCGCTCGTGGTTGAGACACCACAGTCTCGCGAGTATCGTGTCGTCGCCGACTCCGCCGCCACAGACCACTGCTTTTGGAAGCGCGAGGACTTCACGGAATATTATCCCGTGCAGCGCGAAGGTAAGGCGGCCGAGGGTTCCATGTTCCGCATCTTGGCGACTGGGGTGGCGCGTAAGACAATCACGTACAAGGGGCAGAAGAAGGAGCTCACCTTGAACGCTCTCCACACTCCCGACATCACTGTCAACCTCATTTCCATCCCCAAGCTTGACGCGGGCGGGTATTCCGTCGAGTTCGGACGGGGCAAGGCGATTTTCAAGAAACCCGACGGGTCGCCATTCATGGAAGGCTCCCTCGTCAACGGCATGTATCAGCTGGATTTTGACGATGCCGGGATGATTGCTGCGTGGGTCGCCAGGTCGCGAGACCTCCCAGCCAGCAAAGAGACGTGGCACCGCCGTCTCGCTCATCTCGGCAACTCGGGTCTTGAGGCGCTGATCTCGGGGAAGCACGTCGACGGCCTCCATGTCCTTGGGGAAGGCTTGGACGGCTTATGTGAAGACTGCATCTTCGGGAAACACGCGCATCGGCCGTTCGACGGAGACCACGAGCCGGAGAAGGCTGTGGGTGACTGCATCTACATGGACCTGTGGGGTCCGGCGCAGGTGACGGGCATGGGGGGTGTGCATTGGCTTATGCACTGCGTCAATGGTCACTGCGCAGGACCATGGGTTTATTTTCTCGGGCACAAGACAGCGGAGCAGAGCTTACATTATTTCAAGCTGCTCAAAGCCGAGGTTGAGACGCAGACGGGGAAACCCGTGAGGAAGGTGCATGTGGATGGTGGAGGCGAGTGGATTAACCATTTGTGGCGGGATTTTTGCGGCGCCGCAGGAATAATCATCGAAGTGACGACTCCGCATTCCTCCTCCCAGAACGGTCCCGGCGAACGTGGAATCCGGACGACGGTCGAATTTGGCAGATGCTTGCTGGCAGATTCCGGGCTCCCGAAGAGCATGTGGCCGTTGGCGTTCGAGGCGGCGGCATATGTGCAGTGGTACCACCCAAAGCGTCGTGCTGGCGGTAAGACACCGTGGGAGATCTATCACAAGAAGAAGCCAAATATTTCTCACCTTCGCGCTTTTGGTTCCGTCGCATATGCGAAGATCGTCCCTATCGAGGCCGCTGGCGGCAAGCTCAATGCCCGCTCCATCAAGGCCGTGATGGTTGGCTACAATAAGACCGCCGGTTATCGTCTCTGGAACCCCGCGACGCGCACTATCATCAATTCACGCGACGTGATCTTCGAGGAGGGCTGGGGACATCGGTCGCTTCCTCCAGCAGGGGGAGATTTGGACGCTGGAGGAGATGCTCCGCACGTTCCCGTCATTATTCCCTATCCAGATGCTGACGCTATCCCGGCTCCTGCAGACAATGATCCCGCACCTGCTCCTGCACCTGCCCTGGCTGCTCCTGCGCCAATTCCTCTTCGTCGTTCCGCTCGTCAGCCCGTCCCGTCCAAGGCAATTGTTGCTTCGAACGAATCCCAGGCTACTGAGGCCGCTGCTAAAGCCTCTGGTGCCGATTGGGCTACTTCCCGCGCGACCCCGAATTCACGTACCCAGGCGCTTGCCGCCTCTACCATTCCTTCTGGGGTCCCTAAATCGTTTCGGGACGCTATGCAGCACCCGGAATTGTGGATGGATCCCATGAAGAAGGAGTACGGGATGTTAATGGATCGGGGCGTTTGGGACTTGGTGGATCTCCCCGCGGGTGCCAATGTAATTGACAGCAAGTGGGTGTTTGCTGTCAAGTACGACATTGCCGGTGAGATCATCAAGTGGAAGGCGCGCCTCGTCGCGAAGGGTTTCCAGCAAATACCTGGCGTGGATTTCTTCGAGACGTATGCGGGGGTGGTGCGCTACGAGTCGTTGCGGATGTTGTGGGCGATCTGTGTGGATCAGCCGGGGTGGTTGATGTGGTCCATGGACGTCGTGAGCGCGTACCTGAACAGCCCCATGAACGAGGTGGTGTACATGAGGCAGCCGGAGGGCTTTGTGGCGGAGGGTGCGGAGGAGAAAGTGTGCTTGATGAAGTTGTCGTTGTACGGGATGATGCAGTCGGGGCGAAACTGGGCGGACCATCTCGAGAAGTCGTTCGCCGGCTTAGGCTGGACTCGCTCGCGCGCTGACCCATCTATTCGCATCAGGTCGTCGCCCGCCGGTACTTCCATCGCCGGCGTCTACACCGATGACATTGATGGCATCTCTTCCTCTGCGGCAGCTGCGACCGAAGCGCAAGATGGTATTCGTGCTACCTACGCCGTTACCGATGTTCCTCGGACCGCGACTTCCCTCGGCATGACCATCGAGTTCGACGAGTCGGCCGGCACCATTTCCATCTCCTCTCGACCCTATCTCGAGCGCGTCCTCGAGCGCTATGGGATGTCGGACTGCAATCCCAAGGCGACCCCACTCCCTACTGGCGTCGAGCTCACCTCCTCCCAGTGCCCTACTACGCCTGCCGACATCACGTTTATGGCAGCTAAGCCGTACCGCGAAGCTGTGGGATCTATCCAGCACGCCGCTAATACCACTCGCCCGGATCTCGCTTTCAGCGCAAATCGTGTCGCTGCTTTCGTCCAGAACCCCGGGCCTGCGCACTGGAAGGCCGTCCTGCACATCCTCGCATACATCAATGGCACGCTCGGTTACAAGATCACGTACCGACGCGGCGGCGGCAGCGGCATCAAACCAATTGGCTGGGTCGACGCGGACTTCGCAGGGGATTTGGACACACGGCGGTCGACCTCCGGGGAGGTCTTCATGATGTCGGGTGGGCCTGTGTCGTGGTCGTCGAAGAAGCAGGCCACGGTGGCGCTGTCGACGACGGAGGCCGAGTACGTGGCACTTACGCGGAGCGCGAAGCAGGCGACGTGGATGTACAGCTTCTTGGAGGAGCTGCGCATGCCACAGGAGCGCCCGGCGGAGTTGCGTGGTGACAATACGGGTGCAGCGTCGCTTGCGCGGGACGCGAAGGGGCATGCTCGTGTCAAGCACATTGACATTCGTGAGCACTACATCCGGGAACGCGTCGCTGCCGGCGACATCGACATCATTCATGTCTCTTCTGCCGACAATATCACTGACATCTTCACGAAGTCTCTTCCCCGCGACGCCCACCTCTCTTTTGTCCGCGCGCTTGGTCTTACGGAGTAGGAGGGCCCAGGAGCGGGCGGTTTCCATGCGAGGGGGAGTTTCCTTTCTCCCATAATCGCTCATACCACGGTCAATTTTCTTGATTCTTACTATACTTTACTGATACTATGTCTTGCCCGCCAGGGGGAGTGTCGAAGTAGTGGCTCGGCAAGCCATAGCGCCGGCAGTCGGGCCTTACGCCCGACTGCGTAGACCAATCCCCTTAATCTGTAACAGCCCCGTTTCATATCTCATTTCATATCTCGATCACTTATATATCTTATCGACCGACCGGGGCGTTCCTCAGTTGTTCACCCTACCGTGTGCCCAACTGAGGTTCGTCCCATTTACCTATCTATTTTTCCATCTTACTTACATTCATAACTAGCTTATCTTCTAACAGGTTAGAATATATAGTTGTTCACCCTACCGTGTGCCCAACTGAGCTTATCTTCTAACATGAGGAAGTTGATGTAGGAATGCGGTTAAACACGTACCTCCAAGCATGGAGACCCAAAATAAAAGCAAATGCCGTAGGAAGAGACCTCTCGGAAATGATGAAAACGGGAAGAACACATGGTCTGGAACTCGACGCGATTGCAGGTCTCGCGCGAGATCCAAAACAACATGCCGATCTGGTACCACCGTAAAGCGTACCGTGACAGGTCACTCTACAACGAGGCATCGAATTATTAAATGCCTGCAGGAAACCATAAGATAAAACTGGTCAAGGATGCGGTAAAACTAGGGGCAAAGCGAGACGCACCAAGACATAAAGCACTACGGCGATGCCGATGGCCACTTGCCAAGTTACAAAAGCAATAACAGGTTGCAAGCACCCACATAATTGCTTCATGAAAGCCCGGGAACTCCTGGATGCCCTGGAAGAGAAATGGGACCCCCGGAAAGAACAGCCTGAGGACTACAAAAAACAAGAAGACCGGAGGCCGAGGGGGAGGAGTCATAGCCTTTGACCCTAGAATAACAACACACGGCACTGTGTCCGATGCATTCCGCATATTTACCAGGGACAAACCACCAAATTGCCCGAGATTGCGCCAGACACACGACACGACCCGGATCCGGGAGCAGAGAGTTAACACAGACGGCTCGCCACGAACAATGGCGGAGAGAACCAAAAGCCGGCGCAGGGATTTTCTTTGCAGAGGGTGACCCCAGAAACAGAGCCTTAAAGATCCCACAAGAACTGGGGCCATCAAACAATGTAGCCGAGCTAGCAGCGATCAAGGAGGTGGTAGAGATGTGCCCCCTGGATGTACCACTAGAGATCCGTAGTGACTCCCGAGTCTCTACGATAGGCCTGACCAAAAATTTGAAACGTTGGGAAAACGAGGGCTACGTGAGAATGCGAATGCTGAACTATTCAAGACAATAGTATCGAAAATCCGAAAACACCGAGCAAAACAACACTCAATGGGTGAAAGGCCACAGTGATGTGAAGGGAATGAAGCCACGGATAGGCTAGCGGCAGAAGGCGCCGAAAAAGACATGCAGACAAAATTAAGATGAGACCTAACTCATCGTTAGTGCTCCCAGGGGCAAAGCTAGCGAGCATGACACAGTCCCTGGCCTACAAAATGATACAGAAGAACAAAATGAACGCACCAGCATATAAAAAACTATTGGCCCGAAAAGCCACCAGGAAAGAACATGCAACTCGCTCAAGCGGCGGTCGCAGACCCCACGGACGACTACCATCGGAAGGACTCCTGTGGAAATCCACAAAACACAAAGATGTCTCCAGAAGCATAGGTTCTTCCTGTGGATGATGATCCACGATGTTACAAAATAGGGAGACACTGGGAAAAAATTGAAGGCCACGAACATAAGGCCACATGCAACAAATGCGGACAACAGAAACCATGGAGCATACACTCACCAGGTGTGATGCCCCGGGACAAAGGGAGGTATGGAAGTTAGCCAGTGAACTGTGGAACTTAAGACAGGGGCCGATCTGGCCAAACCAACACCGGCCAAATCATGGCATGCGCGGCAATCAAATGCGGGGATGTGGGCACGACCGTCTGTTTAGAATATTGGTATCTGAATCTGCGTTCTTGATATGGTGCTGCGCTGCGAGAGAGTGATACAGGAGAAAAATCTGGCCTCCAAGAGAAATCCACAACAGATGGCTCAAAACCATCAACAACAGATTAGGAATGGACCGAGCAATGACAAACAATGAGAATAGGAAAGAAAGTGATTAAGAAATCACTTGTGCTAAAGACGTGGCAACGAGTATTGAAAAATGAGAGAAACCTCCCAAAGAACTGGATAAGGGAGGCCGAGGTTTTAGTGGGTTCGGTTGAGTCGATAATGATGGGGGTAGGTATCTTTGATGCCAACCCCTTGAATTGACGAGGATACTGAAGCCCCACACGCCATACTGCAACTTAAAGTTGAGTATGAGTGCGTATGCGCATCTCCTTGGGTGGTACGAAATTCTCTGGCCGGGTTATTTAAGTCCGAGGCCTTAAACTAGCGGGTGATGAGTAGACGATTAGATCGGCCGGAAGGTGTATGGAAGCACTCAGGCGCTAAACAGCACTGAAAGGGAGCGGGGAGTGCGCGATAGCGCAAACACTATTACTCTATCCATTTAAACGCTCCACAAAAAAAAAAAAAAAAAATAAAGGGGCCGTCGGGATAAATAAATCGTCAGGCCGGTCCCCGAGAGGGTTTAAAAAAAACAATTATTCTAAGAAAGATCATCCGTGAGTTGGGCAAGCTGTATTGGTTGAAAACAGGGCTTCGGAGGGCGCTCAAGGAATATCACTCCGGAAATCAACGAAATCTCTAGGATATGTATTATATTCAACAGTGGAGTTTGAATCCAGTCCCGCCACAGAGTAATTCGACAAACACCATTCCTCTTGCTCCAGCAGTTTGCCCTTGAACTCACATGGGAAGCACTGGCAGTGCTGGTCGGACACCAGTTTTCAAGCAGGCTTCCGCGTTGTGCCGGAGACTCCACAAAGACTCCACCGAGATTATCGTCCGGACGGGATCGTATGGGGTTCTGTGATGGGCTCCTCCCTCAAACTCCGTGTTGCCCATTCAATGATTCAACCTCGATGTTGTTCGATGCGCTGGAGACGCCAATTCAACTCAATTCTTCTTTATCTGCCGTTCACCTCGCCCAATCTAGTCTCAAATCAAGAACGTCCACACGTGGAGTTTATTATGAACCTGCCGATCAGCCTCACGCTGGTAGGTAGGTAGGTAGGTAGTATTACACGGCCGGTCCCCGCTGAGGAATGCCGGTTTCCAGGGATTATCTAATGTACAGGCGCCAATGTACATATTGCCCCTGGACTCCTTCATAACACCAAGAACGAGCTCACGGACACAAATGCTTCGATTTCGCCGCGGTAGATCCAAGGAACTACAAAGAAGCAATTAGCACAGAATAAGTAATACAGCCGTGACACCCACAATTCTAAGTATAGATTATATACCTCATGGCGCACGCGAGTTTAATATTATGGCCTCGCAACGGCATAGCTGCTCCATGGGCGATTACAACGGGTGTCAAGACACAAAGAACTTGATATCATCATTATGATTCTGATTGGCTGCTCCACAGTCTCCAGCCAATGAGGAGCCTCTAAAAATTTCGGCTACAACGGTCAACTTACAGACAGTGTTTTCCTCTTCTGAGTCTTTCATCAAACTAATACTATAGGGATACTTCAAAAGACAGAGTGGGCTACACCCGTGAAAGCTCGTGATTTCGACTAATCATAAACTTTGTTGCTTCGGGTGTTCCATCAAGCCCTTTGATATCATCTCATCCGGTCGGTGTCTTCCATCGGCAATCTCTTCCCATTTTATTGTAGCCCTCCTTGAACGCATGTTGCGGACTCGGTTGTTAGTATACCCGTGGCTGAATCGAACAGCGCACGGAGACGTGCGTAACCAACCGGAAAACGTGAGGAACTTTAAATCCCTCAATCATTGAAACATGTGATATCTTACGTCCAAGAAGCCTTTTGAATGGGATCAAACTCCCATTCCAAGGATTCGGCTGGATTCGGTTACCGCAGCTTCGGATGAGGAACGAGACTGCACTAAACTGCACTGTTACTGGCGACTCCGAGTCTCCAACGGCGACAACATACCCAAAATAAAAATAGAACAGAAACCCAACATCAGGGGCGTATGACAGCTACCGTTCCCATGGCTGTGGAGCGGGAGTGATCGCCGGGGCGGCACAAGTTCTAGAGGTGTGAAGTTTCCCGTTTCTTGGGCTTGCTCTTGGCCTCGAGATACTTGCGTTCTTACACGGCCAGTAACGTGCGGTTAGATTCAATAGACGCTCATTAAGGTCAGAATGGATGTTGAAAGCGCGCACGTCCAGACGAAAGGAGGTACCCGTAACTACGGAAGCCATCTTTTTACCATCTCTTCGGATATTGACAGCCTGAGATGTGATTTGGACGGTATAATGTACCGTCCTCGGTCGTGGAGTTTCTTCAGCACCTTTCCGTTCCCCAGGTCTCCCCCACTCACTTTTTTTCATCCCACCAATCCTTCTTTGGACAGGTTCCTCTCTTTCCGTGAAAGAACCATCACTAGTACTCTCCTCTTCCTAAATCTACACGTGCCAGTCATGTTCTCCCAACTTGCGGCGACCGTTTCCCTTGTCTTGGCCATCTCCTCCCAGGTATGGGACCCTCTCTTTCGGGACAGAGGTTCTTTTTTGACGCGGATATGTGCTTAGGTCCATGCCCACGGCGGTGTCGCACCTGTCCTCGGTGTCACTGGTACTCTTGTCAAGTCAGACATCTCCAGACTGGTCGCTTCTTCCCCCTGTGGAGCGAATGTCGACATCGCGACCAGCTTGGACACCGCTACCGCGGTTCCGGTGAGATTTTCCTGATGCTCTCGTCGGCTCGTACACCGTACTGACCTGCACTCTTTTACAGGCTGCCGCTGACGGCACGTTCGATGTGACCGGTGTTACCTTCGACACTGGCTCAGATGGATCCGAGTCTGTGTCGGCGAACGTCGACCCCACGGGTACGGGGGCCTCCTTTACGACCCCGGTGACCATTACCACAAACGGAAACCCCGCGCCCCCGACGACCTCGACGACCTCTCCTATCGTCGCCGCCCTCCCCGCTGGCACCAAGTGCACTGGTGGAACCGCTGGAAACCTCTGCCTCGTCCAATTTGTCACCACCGCTGGCTTTGCTAACTGTGTCGCTGTCTCTCAAGGTTCGTCTCTTATCAGATGAATTTTTCCTGTCTCTGATAATCCGTGTAGGTGCCGCCACCGGTGCCGCTGCCACTGGAACTGCTGCCAACTCCACCGTCGCCGCCGGCTCTGCCGCTAACTCCACTGCCGCTGTGGGCGCTGTTGCTGCCGGAACCGCTGCAAACTCCACTGCCGCTGTCGGCGCTGCGGCCGGCACAGCCGCGAAGGGGAAGAAGGCGAAGGCGGCTGGAGGTGCTGCGAAGGCGTCTGGGGGTGCTGCGAAAGCTGGCGCCGCCGCAAAGGCTGCCAAGAAGGCCGCCAAGAAAGCAGCCAAGGCCGCGAAGGCTGCTGCTGGAGGGGGTGAGCCGTTCCGCCCATTCTTACCCCCCCCCCACTCACCTATTCATTCTCCTTAGCCGCTGCAGGTACCGCCGCCACCCCGCCGCCCCCGCCGGCTGCTGCAGGTGCCCCGCCCCCGCCCGCGCCGGCCGCTTCCGGCGTCGCCGCCTCCACGGTCCGCAGAATGGTGTCTGCCAAGTTCGGCCGGGCGGAGCTGTTCCGCGCTTAAGCGAGCGTTGGTCGTATGAGTTGAAGCATCTGGGCGTTAACTGAACATAAAACTGTATCCGTAGATCCGTAGATCCTAGTGATTTTCGTTCCCAATAAAAAGTGAATTGGGGTTTTTCTCTCGTAACGTTGGCAGTTCTGAGTGCGGTTCCTATGAGGGTCCGTCGGGAGTCCGGACGTGGATAAGACCCAGGATAGTATCAACCCAGCATGGTCCCGTTTGGAGTGTAGTGTAGGGTGCTCCAAGCTGTTGCCATTGGTGGCAATGGTGGGGTGGAATGTTCGTCGTACAAAAGTTTAACATTATTTTCATCGAATCAAAACACATGGACCGAATATAAGTGGCACAGCCCGCTACCGTTGCGAATGGCCGCTTTGAAGACCAGTCTGATTTGGAGCACAGCAGGAGTCGTGACAGGAAATATGGGCGGCCCAAAGTTCGCTCGGTCGACGTGGACCAGCTCACATTGGACCGCGGGAAGGTTAACCATGGGAGTTGATTATTTTGGCGGCTTGCGTGAGGTTGAATTTCTCAGGTTCTTTCTCAGTGTTGAGAGACCGGACTCAGCATGTTATGAACACCCTGCGGCAAGCATCGGCCAGCTGCTCGGCCGACGACAAGCCGGAGATTTTGGCGAGAGAATACATGCTTACGAGAAAACGCTGACGAAAATGTGATGTTGAAAAAGTGTTTGATTGGGCGCCCTCTAAGAACCCTTAGCGGGAATGACATGCATCAAAACCCCTCTCTCTTCCAACTTCCTCCTTTTCAAGATGCACCGGAGGGGAAAGATGCACGGAAGACGCGGCTTTGTCCAGCTCATTTGCGAGTCCCATTACCACTGTTTGCGATCACGAAAGGTTTGGTCGCCACCTTGGTTCGCGTGGAAGATCCTCAGAGCGCCATCCAAGCACCATCGAACCCAGTACGCGTTGAACACCGTTGGAAGTCTGTCCAGGGCCGGAAATATCGCATCGACCAGCTTTTCGCCGTGCCCCCGGTTGGCACCCAAAGATCCGCCCGCCCCTAGCAAAACTCCCCTTCATCACGTCCATCTGGATTCTGCTCATAACCATCGATCCAGAATCTCCTCGGCGCGTGGCCACCCAGATTCCATTTCGGCCTGTCATTGTGTCCAGATGATCTTACCGAGCATATGAGATCGACAAACTGGAGCATTGCACTAAGCAGTAAGTTTTTTTTTTTACATGATACAGTGACGTGGATTAAGGCCATTGCTTTGCATGGCAGTACGAGTCTATGGGAGCTGTACTCTGATAACCCCGCACGGATTTCTGCCTGCCTCAACTTTTCTATCAACCTGCAGCCATTTCTGCTGCGCCCCACATTTTTTTCACCCCCGCTATTTCCGCCTATGCCTTGCCAGGACCCCCGAAAATACACACAAATGCCTGACCGAGAAAGTTGAAAGATTTTGGGACTTTTATCCGGACTCCCAAATCGGGCAATCCTTACCCGAATTTTACTTAGGCCTCGCCGGCCTTGAGTTTTTATCTGAATTTTTATCCAGGCCCTGTAAAAAAAAATCCAGGGTGTCTAATTTTGCCCGTGTGCCATGTGATTATACATCAAAATGTGCAATCTACTCCCATTTTCTTCACCGACCTCAACCCATCCGAGTCATCCCGAAATTGAGAACATACTTATTCACTGACTTCCCACAACTTTATCCGATTCTACCCAGGGATCTCTTCGCCCTCAGTTTTTATCCCGAAAATTGGACCAGGCAAGGCACTCACAATTTTGACTTTTCATCCGAATTCGGGGTAGGGTTCTTTTCCAAATTTCCGGCAGTTTTTATCCGAATCAAGAAAATTCGGCGGTCAGGCATTTGGTTGTATTTTCGGGGGTCCTGCCTCACCCATGTTTTCGACCCGCTGCTTATTTTTTGCCGCCGCCTGCCATCCGCGGCACGCTCGGCACAGTGCCAACTATATACATGGTTGATCGGCCCGCCCACCCAACGTTCCGAATTACGTGTTAGAAGCAGATGTCAATCGACCCATCTTGCTCCTCTTCTTCTCCTCTGCCCAAGCCTCTCCCTACATGATAAGTAGGTAGGTATATTACCGGCGTGGTCCTGCTAAGAAACAGCCAGGGTCCATACTGCATGCACAGCATTAAATGCACGCTACGGAGTGCCAACATTTTCTAGTATGCAGAAGCACTGTCAGTTCATTTAACAAGCAGCAAGATATATGATTCACAAAGGAAAGTACCTATAGCGCAACAAATCTGGGCCACCACTGGTAGTCATCATGGATCCTAATATGTGTCTGTGATTGCTCATTCAGGTGCATAACAATTTGGGCCACCGAGGAATTGAGCCGGTTTGGGAGATCATGAAGAAGCATTTTTATTGGCTAAAACTATACAACAATATTCAGCATCACATTGCATCCTGCCATAAATGTCAGGTGAGGAGTACTAAGAAATTAGAAATCCCACTTATCGTTTCTACACCTGTCACTCTATTCCAGACTATCTATATAGACATCATGATGATGCCTGAAACTCCGGGCAGCTTTCACATGATTGTGGCGGTGCTTGATGACCTGTCCGGAGCATGTGAAGTGCAGGCTCTTCAAACCAAGACCGCAGATGGCCTAGCCCAATTATACTGTAGGTACGAGTGTCTGCGGAAGGTGATTACGGACAATGGATCTGAGGTGAAAGCCGGATTCAGCGAATTGATGAAGACCATGGGAATCCCCTATGTATGAATGTCCCCATACAACAAACATGCTTCAGGGGTTGTTGAGCAAGGTCACTATACCTTGCGCGAGGTGTTGGTAAAAGCATGCGTGTCAGGAGAGCCCCCCTCCAACACGCCCTCCAGCCTCCGTCCTCTGGTCCCCCACCCAGACCACCCTCCGATCATCCCGGCTCCTTCGTTCCCTCCAGCGACTCCTGATGGCACATGGTCTGTGATCAAGCCCAGGATCTCTGCCGATCACTCCGGTTATGTAGTAATAGCCAGTAGCCACTTATATCTATGGCCTGGCATGGGAATCCTTAGATTTTCTTCTCTTCGGATCCCCTCGCCAGGTGCGTTATAGTTTCCTGTATTCTAGTTTACATTATTCATATAATTTGGATTCCCCTCGCCAGGACTCTTGAGTATTCTCAGGCCTCGAGGTTTCCCTTACAATGCAGAGGAAAAATCGAACTTTGGCCAGAAAAGCTGCCAAGGGCTCTACTGGCTGATCGGATCACTGTTAGTCGAGTGACAGGATTTTTGCCTTATCAACTATTATACTCCGCTGATCCGATCTTGCCCTTTGACATCACGGAGGCAACCTTTCTTGTCAATGGGTTCCAATTGGGAATAAGAACTGCTCACCCTATGAATTCACCAACTATCCAAACATGATCGAGATATTCAAAAGGCCGTCAAGACTCTGAAGAAAGCCCAATTCCATTCTAAAAGAAAATTTGAGTGAAGATTAAAGAAGCTTCAAAGAGAAGAATACAAGAAGGGAGAGTTAGTGCTTGTCCGGAATCTTGCTATAGAAACCGAAGTTGGTTTGTGGAAGAAGACAATGGCGAAATATTTTGGACCTTATGAAGTGGTTCAAAGGAATGCAGGAGGGGCCTATGTGTTAAAAGAAACCGATGGGTCCCCACTCTGGGGAAGGGCTCTTGCAGCATTTCAACTTCTTCCGTATATTACTCGGAATCATTGGTTTATGTGGACAGGGTGGATGGGAAACGGCAGTGGTGATTTGGGAACAGAAGACGACAAATCAAGCTCAGAAGATGAATAAAATGGAAGTTGTGACAAAAATTACGTGTTACTCAACCCGAGGCTAGAAAATTCAGGGTGACTCAAGGCACTGACTTTGTGGCAGCACTCCCGGCACCCTAAAACCGCCAATTATAAGATGTCAGTTTCCCTTGACATTCATGTACCTTTTGCTTCTGTTTTTCAAACTCCCACCTTCCAGCTGCCTTTTCTTGACTTCAGTGTCATCCAACCTCTGTACCCACCCCCGTTTAACATCTGTACCACCATGGATCCAGCCTTTTTCCACAGTCACGAAAGCCTACTTAGAGGATTGGGTGATGCCCCCCATGGTGATGTACATACTCTAATTGCCTGAACTTGTGTGTGTTAATCATTAAGCAAATCTTAACTCATGACTGACATAAACTCCTGCAGGTGGAACTCTACATGACCACAGGTCTTGTTATATCCTGAGCCAGAGGGAGGAAGGACCCAGAGCCCAGAGGAGTCCAATCCGGCACAAGTCCGGAAACCAGAGACTGGAACAGGACCGGAGTCCAACAATGTCAGCTATTCTCGCAAGCACCACAACTCAGAAGGCTGTGCGACAGTCTGGCTCTAAGCCGAGATGAGAGTCGAGATGGACTGGAAAAGCTCCATGACATGGAGTCAAGCCAAATGAGGCTACTCCGGAAAAGGTAACCCAGTTGGAGCCCTGCTCCCGGAAGAACTCCGGAAACAAAGGGGAGGTCTGCAAATACAATCCAGTGGAAGACAGACAAAGATCGGAGTGGCATGGGAACCGGAAGACCAGAGACCGGAAGTCAAGATGGAGGATGAAGAGGATGTCCAGAGGTTTGGTGCAACTCTGGAGTTGAGCCAAAAACAAGATGATGAAGTGGTCTCAGTCCATGAGAGGAAACATGGAAACAACATTAATTTTACACCTGAAGTACATGAGGATATATTGAAGTGTATTTATACTAATTCTGTTATTGTTAACCTAAATAAGGTAAATGTAATGTGACCAAAAACATAACAATAAGTGAGAGTCCATATATGGACAAAGAAGTTAGCTGAGTGAGACAAGACAATAAACGAGAAGTTGAGAAGAACGGATAAACAGATAAGCAGGAAAACACTTAGTAATATGTGATAGAGTAATAGGCCCAATGGTCTGAGACCCTCCGAGCCAGCTCCGGATCGGACCAAAGGTCCGGAACCCAGAGGACGGAAGAAGAGGATAGAAGATGAAGCAATAGACAGGAAACACTCAGTAATCCTTCATTGTGTGAAAACCCGAGATGATGTGACAGAAATCCGGAGGTCTCAGAGGACTGGAAGCAGAGTGTGACCGGAGTGTGACCAAGGATATCCAAGCCCAAGTGCACAGATATAACAGGCCTGCACTTCTGCAAGGCGGCTGAGCCATCCACCATCTCAACTCCTTCCAGAACATCTCATTTGCTGTGTCCCCGTATCTCAATCCAGACCAGGCTCGCTTGCACACCTCTTCCATCCACTCATCCAACTGTGGCTACAAAAACAGCTCCACCTATGATCTCCTTGACTCCTCGCCAGAACCCTCCCACATGCACACAGGACTTGAAACACTCATATCGAGCCATCCTCGCGATACCTCTCCCACGCATATGTGGGGCTCAAAATTACCCATAATGAGCGGGAGGTCCTCATAAAAAAGGACTACAGACAAGCATATCTTCATGTTGGGCAGTGTGCCCTGAGCACACTACAAGCAGGAGTTAACATCAAGTGCATTGGTGAATTGGTAGGGCCTTGGCAGGCTACAGCACACCTTGACTGGTGCCACGATATGCTATGAAATTTGTGGAGATGTGAGGGGACTGAACAACAAGCCTGGGTCCAAGTGCATGGGTATTTTAAGGCTTCCCCCACCCTGTACAAATGAATCAAGGTTGGGTTGAGGTGGATGAAGAAGCACCTGCTGCTCACTTTACAGCTGAAGAATAAATTGGTTCAGGTGGCTCGCGAGAATAACTGAATGACAGCAATACGTAGGGCACTGTGTGTGAATTTATGAGAAATTATGTACCATTGCCACCAACTGAATCAATAATTGTGTTGGACACATTGGGGGACTGAGGACAGTCCAAATTTAATCTGTCTGCTGTGGATCCCACATGGAAAATATTTGCCATGAAATATGTCCAACATTTATTTTTTGATGGCACTACAAAATATACTACATAATTTGGATGAGTCATCTGATCGGCACTCCCCGGAGGCAGAAAGAATCCGAGAGGAGTCACAAAGAGTCATTGGTGTCATGGCAAAGGGTCCGGAAATGCGATGAGTCATACTGGAAAGGTATATAAGGAGGGCAATTTGAGATATGTTTCCCCCTGCTTTTTAGCACCCCCACATGTAGTCACACCCCAATAAAGGAATATTTCGACCTAGGTAACAAGGTTAATTGAAAGTAGATAATTCTGTAGCACAATCAAACTTTGTAGAAAGTTTATACATTGATTTACTATGAAACTGCCACCAAAAGAGCTTCAGTCAGCAGTTGCTTCGAAACTCGCATATTTATTCTTTATCCACGAGCTGTGAAAGGACTGGTGAAAGAGCAACTTTCAACAGCCCTTTCCGCGATATTGATACAAGGACTTTCAAAATTCTTTGTTCACAACAAAGGAATTTTGAAAGTCCTCGTTTCAGGATAATTCTATCCAGAAACCCGGTTGCAAGCAGAAACCCCCCTCCAAAAATAAAATTCCTATGCAGAAACCCTGGGTTCCGTGGCCGGAGGCCCCCGCCGGGACCTGCCTAATTTGGACCTGCTCCCACTTCACAGATCTTAGTGCAGCTGGATAGGACACAGTGCTCGGGATAAGTTCAATGCCAATGCTGGGGCAGTTCGAGACGTGGCTCCCCTGCACATTTTCGCTGGCTCGGTGTGTCCAACACATTGTTGAATCCCCTCATCGACTTTGTTCAAATCACACCGGAAACTCCCGAGGCTCTGCACCATGTCCAAGATGACATTTAGTCCACACTGACATGGTGCATACTGCATGGACTATGGGGGCCACCATCCAGAGCACGGCTTTATATGTGGAACAAGATGGCATTAGGAGTAGTACTAGCTAGTACTCTTCCGTCACCGTGAGGACGGATCACTCGGAAACACGACCAAGTCGTCCCTTTATTTGCCACACTATTGTTAAGATGGCGGGGACCACGTTCTTTCAACCCGCCCGACAGCCACCCAGGGAAATGCAATTACGCACGATACGCCACGGAGGACGCCTGTGTGGGGCTCCAGTCTCAGGGTTCAAGGCTGGCCTAAACCAACCCATCATCACCCTCAACCGATACCCACTAAAACCCTGGCCTCCCTAGTCCAATCGCTGGGAGTCTGTCTTCATCTCGGAGGATTCCGGTCCACGTCTTTAGCACTAGTGATTTTTTTAGTGATTTGGTGCCGTACTTAGCTTTGTTAATTAATAGACAGTCAATTCCGAGCCTCACGTTCAAGGAGTGTAGCCAGCGGTTGCGTATTTCACTTACCGTCGCGGGTCCTTGCCATTAATGACTCGTTCGTTGCGTAGGCGCCAGATGAGGTGGGCTGATTCTGAGATGAGGATTCGGTACAGACGCGTCGTGCCCGTGTCTGTTTTGCCAGGGAGATTCCCTTTTTTAATAAGGCCGCAGGCCATAATTTCACCCATAAGTGGGGGTTGCATTTCGGTTCCAGTTCTAAGTCGCCAGAGCTCTCGGAAACGAGCTCCCAGATTGTCCCCGACCGTTCTCGTTCAGAGCACGGGCTTTAGTTGTATGTAGTCCATACCCATCAGCCTGATGATTCAGATGATTGGGGGAACACTGTCTCGTGCCGGTGCATACAGACACGGAATGCAATCGCTGTTTTAACTGCTCCCATAATTCTACCGTGCACTTCTCTGTCGTGTTTTTAGTTCATCAGCGAGTCGAACCGGCCAGTTGTAGTTGCCAGCAACTCGCTGGCACTGTTGGCGAGGCACCCCATGAGTGGCCAGAACACAAATGGGTCTAACCAAGTTTGGCACTCAAAAAACAATTTCGACATGACATTCGAGCTTCGGATGCGATTTGGACGTGACTTCATAACCTGTGTTGTTTGGCTTCGGTTGTGATGGCCGGAGGCCCGGATCACGGAGAAACCCCCGAAAGTTCAATAATCTACGGGCTTCTGAATAAGGGGGGGTTTCTGTTTGCAACCGGGGTTTCTTAATAGAATTATCCCTCGTTTCATCATGCCTAAAAGCACTGTGGAAAGAATTCCTTTTGACATGGTTTTCATAACTCACTGACAATGAATAAATCTCTTGGTTTCAAAAGAGCCACTGATTGTGGTTCTTTCCATTTCACTTTCCAGACCAAATGAATGAACAATTTTCTACAAGTTGAGATTTGGCTACGGAATTATGTACTTTTAATTAACCTGATTACCTAGGTCAAAATATTCCTTTATTGGGTGTGAGTTTTAACTAGCAATTAAATTTGTTTGCTTATTAATCCACTTACTTGAGCTTTTGAGTCTTTTGAAGAGCTTACTTACTACACTAATACTCCTAAGTCATCTAAGGTGTCCTGCCTCACCGATTTGATCCGAACGAAACCTCCCTCAGGCTTACTAAGCCGATTTTTTTGCACAGCCACTTCTGTATTAGGAAATCGACACCTAAATTCTTCAAAAGGTAATTCTTGGTGGAACCACAAACACTTGGTAAAGCTTTGAATAAAGTATATTTCCACGCTCCTAAGGTAATTTTTTTTTTTTGCTCAACAATGTATGAGACCGGGCCCCCTGTGCCCAGGCAGGGGAGATTTGCACCAGTGATTATGTGTCGGGTCTTCATGCTCAGCATGAAAATGGAGGACACATGGCTATACACCACAGACTCACCTGCCTGTCCCCGATGTCGAGTGGAAAATTTGTTTCCCTTAGAGCACCTGGAAATAACGTTATTCGAGGTTACTCTAATAGTTCGATTCTCCAAAGAAGGAACTTCCTTTCTTAGGACTCGGTGGAGAGTGGGCTGATTCGAGAAGCTTGTCAAATGCTTAAGTTACCCGAAAACTAAATTAATTAGCTTGTGGGAAAAGTCACGTGACATATTTCGTGGGTGCAACAGAGATTGGATGTACGGTGCGTTGATAAGGCTTAAGATGACTTAAGAGTTGAAGCACACATATGAGAATGTGAAGTAGATTTATTCTGGTGCTAAGACTAGAACAAGTAAATAATAGATTGGGGGTGCTAAGTAGCAGGGAATCAGCTCGATTCGTGGGTCCTTATATACCTTTCAAAAATGATGACTAATCCTAATTGTGTAATTCAGATATGACTCATTCTGACTCCCTCTGACTCACTAGCCTCATGTTTGCAGCATGTTTTCCCATCTGACTCATTATGATGATCTGATCAATCAATCCGTCTTCCCATGATCTGTATTGATCCGATCGAATTTGGCTGGCGTGGTCTTTTATGCCAAACAAAATTCAAATGGCACAGCGATGATGACATGATGTCCTCATAGCGTGAGGTGAGCTCTGCCAGCAGTGGCATGGGGATGGGGAAGGTCATGAGGGGCTGCATACATGTGCCAGTTAGGCAGGCATGGAGGGCACAAAAGCATACGCAGCAGCCGCAGGGGCAGGATCGGAAATTGTTGTTGATCAACACCAGCGAGCAGTGAGGAGCTAGACAAACTTTCCTGAAGAGAGTATAGCAGTCAGATAGGACCTGCGAGCGCTGAAGATGAGTAGAGTGTATGAGATATGTTGCGGCAAAGGGACACCAAAAGTGCAAGTACAAGTAAACAATTGCCCAAGCACAAGATGAGGGCCAGGCAAGTGAGACATACTCTTAATGACTTGGGACTCATTGTCTGTGTATCGGGATGCTGACCACAGCAGTGTTCGAGGAAATGCCAAGAGCTGATCTGGTGGTGATGAGGCGCTACGAGCGGCTATGTGAGCGGTCCGTTGTGCCTGAGGCTCTTGTCAACGACGGTCCTTGGGTCAACCTGTCTGCGACCAAGCACAACAGAACCGCAAGTCCTAGCCCAGGTGTTGAGAGGATCTGGCCATTCGTGGTGAACATACAAACGGCCGACAACCGAGGATCGCTCCCAGGAGTAGTTCAACCAGAGGTTAGACCGTGGTTGAAGTAGTCCTGACGGGCCCAGGATAATCGAACCGATGTGGGACATATCCCGACGGGATTACCAGCGGGATTATGAAATGACACACATGGGTTGATCATAGACCAGCGAACGGGAGGGAGGATCTAGGGATATCCGACAGAGGCTCCTTTGGACTCTACACTCTAATGCTGAGAGATGTAGGAATAGTTGTGGTGGTGGTGGTTGTCTCCCTCTAACCCTGAACGCGATCAAGACTCCGTGTCCATGCCACTGAGAGTCTTGATACCAACATTATCCCGTAGGCTAGTCCTTCACAACCCTACAACCCACCACTAGGCTTCGTCGACGGAGTTTGAGAAAGGTCCGAGACAGGAGTTGAAATAGGAGACGAGGGTTTGGCAGCAGAACAAAGTGGAGAGGGAAACCCGAGTTAACAAGATAGCGAAAGCAGTGAAAGCTTAGGCTGAACACATGTCAAGAACAGGCCAAAGCAAGACCGGTGAATAGACGAGGTAGAATCTAAAGTACTGGGATTCTACCTGGGGTTTAATATA
>JARKIE010000726.1:0-27159 GCA_029378255.1 Mycena rosella
CGTATGGGGCGGGATTAGAGTCAAGTGGTGGCGCGCGAGGGTAGGAGGTGAAAGAGGATGTATGAATGTACAGGGCGCGATCTTCGCGTCGACCCCATCCCCTCCGCGACCTCCCGCCGCAACCGAGGTCAATTCATCGGTGTCTTCCTTGGCCCGCATATACAACAATCATTAATATTAATCTATAGAAAGGAAACACATATGTGGGGGTATGAATTGGACATGCAAGTCGAAAAATAGATAGATAGTACGCATTAGACCAAGCCCGCGCGCGGGACGTCCCGCGTCGGTTCTTCCCTTTCCTAAGCCCCTATTCGTCATCGGGGTCGATAGGCAGCGGCGGCGCGGTCGCCGCCTTCTCGATCGCCTTGCGCACGCCGTCGCACTCGAGCCGGTCAAACAGAACAAACAGCTTCTCCATCTCGCACTCCTTCTCCTCGGAGCACATCTCGCTGAGCATCCTGCACCTGAACGTGACCCGACCATATCTAATATAAAGATTATAAAGCTAAGGCTGATTATCTCTAATCAGTTCGGACTATATCTTCACGGCACTCGATCGACGCGGGCGCACAGGCGCAGCGAGGCGCGGCCAGCGCACGATCGCCGTGCACGACCATATCCGCAGGAAGTATGAGAGTGACGCAGGAGGGCCGCAAATAACAAGTATGGCCCGGTGCTGGGTGCGAGGACGCCGATGTGCTTGCGACGCGCGGTACTGAGCCGCAGATGAAGCGAAAAGCAGGCGTCAAGACTTGCGACGTCGCCGTACATTTTTCTGTAGCCTGCGCATTTTTATTCCATTTAATATTATGATTCATAATTTACTCATTTGTAAGTCAATTAAGGATGTAGAAGGCACCCTGCTACGCAAATGTGGGTCTCCTACCCCGCCGCTACTGAGATGCGGATCTCCTACGCGGTGCTACGCGACGCTACGGAGAAGACGGTCTGCTACGCGGTGCTACCACGTGCTACACCGCTACCGACCCAAATCAGGGTTTGCTGATGGAGGCAGCCCTTTCGAGGGATCAGTCATATGTTGGTTCTTGAGATACTGAAAGAGTATCTCAAAGAAACTCAACACTACGCTCGAAACGTCCTCGTGGCGCAATCCTCGGGTGTGGGAAATCCCGTACCCAGGACGAGATTGCCAAGCTCATCCTATGTTTGCCCTTCAACCTCGCCAACCACAAGGCCCGACGTGCGTCTGTGTGATCCAATTAGAATATATGGTTCTGAAAGAAGAAATACAACAGCATACCCTCCGGGGGACCACGAGCTCAGCGTCTGGCTCAGTGGAAATGGTACCCATCTCCCCGATGTCCAGAAGCGCTGTCATGCCTTTGTATACGGCGCCATGATAGCGGCAAAAGAGCATTTAGTCCAGATTGCTGGACGGCCTCAATGAGTGACAACGGCGCCACTCCCGTCAGTGAGAGTATGCGGCTTTCTGCTCGTGGAAGATTGCAAATGATCTCCTGCACGTTTCGCGAGAAGATGTCGGAAGGCGGTGCCTTCAATTCTCATGGTCCGTACCGTGTGGGTTTCCAGAAGAGGGTCATGGAGATTGCCCCTGCGGTTCGTCATTTCTCTTTATTTCTTTCTTCGAGAATGAACCCAGTTGATATGGAATGCAGTTTGAAAAAAAAACCCTTCACGTTGCCGGATATACCGCCCAGTAAGCCTTATTATAAACCATTTCCGCGACCTAACGAGACGACAGTGCAACATCCATCCAGGATGCAAGCCATCCCTGAGCCGATACAGGCGATGGAGGTGGATGAGGAGGGGAACGACGATGGCGAGGAAAATTCCGGCATGTCGTGCCACCTCTTTCTAGGCACTTTGTAGCTGACCTTTATTCACGACTAGCGCTAAAGGCCGCTTGCGACCTTTTGCAATACCTAGATCCACAGGGCTTACTTAGAGAGGAGCCTATCGTTCTCCTTTGTTTTGACGAGTCTCACTCTTTGACCGAGGCCATCTCAGGCCAGCCCTGGACCTATTTCTCGGAGTTGCGGCGTGTCTTACGAAACATCCGTGAACTCCCCATATTCTCCTTGTTCCTTTCGACGGGTGGGAAATTCCACCAATTCTCCCCGACGCCTGAAACCGACGCCTCGGCGCGAGTGAGGCATCTCGTTTCCACCTCTTCTCGCCCATCACGGAGGTCGAGTTCGACAGCTTTGCGGTCCGGTTACAGCCCCAAGTACCGCTACTCGAGGTAGCATCCACGTTCCAAATCGCACATCTCGGGCGCATGCTGTGAGTCCTTAATATTCTTTAGTTTCTTTGTTGACCCGTTAATCAGCTTTGCTACCCGGTACGACTCGGGTGATACCGGGACCCGGCAAAGCATTACAAACTTTGCGCAGACCAAACTCCTTGCGCAGCAAAGAACTCCGGACCGCCTTTCTTCTCAGCAACGGTTGGCTTGTCTAGCCGTTCGTCTTCCCCTGGAGTTCCAGGCGCCAGGTTGGACTGAGCGGGAGATAGAGCGCTCTCAGGTCGAGCGTCATATGCGGATCTGTTTGGCCGCCACCGGTGGCTTTCAAAGCATGATCACCACGGCTTCTTCAGAGCCGCTGCTCGCTGAAGCCGCATGTCGAACCATGCGGAATTTCCCTGACACGGGCTTCGCGTCAGCGCTCTTAGAGCATATCGATGCCTCCCACTTGAGTCCGGGCGATCGAGGCGAATATGTGGCAGCCCTGATCCTTTTGCTAGCCAGAGATAGAGCCTTGGGATCTAGTCAACCGCCGCCTCCACCCATTTCAACTCTCAGCACGCCTGATGAAAAACTCAAAGCGGACGGCGGATCACGGCTGGTCTCCGTATGCGATTTTCTTAGAGCTCTTCTCATCCAACCGGACTCTATGAATACGGACGAGGATCTCTTGTCGTCGCTCCCCTTTATTGCTTCCGGCGACGTCAAGATCCCGTTACGCGAAGCCTTCTCTACCGGTTGGATCTGGTTCAACCACTTCCGGAAGGTTGACCACTTCGGGCTTCTCGACCAGGAGCACTTGAGGTTTCAAGTTGCCCGGGGTGCTGCTGTAATCTGTGCTGACAATCAGCAAGGCATTGATATTTTAATTCCCATAGTCTTGGGAACCAATCTCGAGTCGGCTAAAATCTCCGCGATGTTTTTCCAGATTAAAAACAGCCTTCAATTCAAGGCAAACATGGTCACGGCGCTATTCGACGCGATGGATCCGGTCGATGTAGTCGGCCTCGTCGCCACGGATACAACTCCGAATATCCCGATCATTAGACTGGTCTTTTCGATGGCAGCGCCCACCAGTGCGATCGTTGTTCGTAAGCGCGAGGAGCGGACTTCAGGCTGCCGGAAAAATAAGCACATCCCGTACACCACTTACGACATCTGGGTCGCCGGCACAACTACGGACACCTTTCCTGTCATTGGGTCGACCGAAAACGATGTCTACGCCAATTTGCTCCTCCGCTCCCGAACGAAAAACCGGGCTTACGATCTGGGCGATGTCCCAATGGACAAAGATGTACGGGACAAGCGAGCTGCAGCGAGAAGACGAATGGATCCGGGGGCTAGCATCCATCCGGACCATTTCACCAACTACGTCATGCCTGCCGTAGGTGCGGAAGTCGGTGGCGGCGGCCGATCTGCAGAGAGGACGTAGGGTTCGAGGTTGGTTGGGCGGTGGGAAATGGAGGAGGAGCCAGAGGAGGCGCAGGTCGTTGAGCGAAGAAGAAGAAGCGGAAGAAGGAAGGGGAGGCCGGAGAGGACGTCGAGCAGCAGGATCTCAAGTCGGAGAACGAGAGGGAGGGGGCGGGCGAAGTCTGGGCAGGGCGCAAGCGCCTCGTTTCCGGCCACTGGTAGGAGGAGGAGAATGCGCTCGCGGAAGACATACACGAGGCTTGCTCGGAACATCGTGCGCGGCGAGCTCGGAGCCACTCAGCACTCTGACCACCAGGTGCTATTCCCGGTTTCGACTCGCTACACGTCACCGTCAACCCAGTTGCTGCGCATCCTGACGTTGCACTGCCTGCCGTACACGCCGTACGAGACGTTCGCGATCTCGTCAAGGAGTTCACCAACATCGCGCGCAAGGTGATGCGCAAGCGTTCGGAGAAGTTCACCCCGATCAAGGTCGTGAACGCGAAGCTGTAGAGCGTGCGGCGACTGGCGCAAGCGGCACGAGCAGCTCGCGGTGATGAGGCCGACGCGCGGGCTCGGTGGGATGGGCATGGAGGAGGTTAGGGAGGCGTACGAGGTCGTCGCATCGACGTGCTGGACGTCTCGGCTGAGGGCAGGAAGATCTGCGTCGCGGCGGAGGATGGGTACAACCGGCGCAACATGGACGTCGACGGGCGACTGTTCGAGATTATCCGGCCGCGCGGGCGGCGGGAACGTTCCAGCTCGCTGCCAAGTTTGACCCGCATGGCTGAGCAAGGGGATCGAGTGGCTTGTGGCGGAGTACCGGAACGACTCACAGCGGATGATCGCGACTGGTGCGTTGGTTAGTTCTCTTCATTCGCGCACTTATCCAGCGCAGGGATGAGCATCATCTGGGACTACTTTATGAATCAGTACGACTTGATGACGGCGGGCGGGATAACTGGTATATCCAATTCGTGCGCGAGTTTGCGAGCTGAAGGACAAGACGAACAACGGCATCGACCTGTACAAGGACATCCTGTGCGCGGTCGAGGATCTCGCGACGTGCTCGTACACGATCGAAGCGTTCACGGACTCCGGAGGTGCTGGGCAAGGTGCAGGCGGCCATCGAACGACTGAATCTCGAGGAGTACGCGAACCTGGAGCAGTGGGTCGCGGAGCTGGACCGGTGGATCGAGGGCATCCTGCTGCAGAGGCTCGTACATATCGTGTCACACAGGTGTGGTGCGCCGCGTTTGATCGCACGGCGGCGGACGACGGGGACACGGGGCAAGGGCGCGAAGGAGGAGAAGGTGGGTCGTGCGTCACGTCGCGTCCGTTTAGGTTTTGGAGCGGGTATTGATGCGATGCAAACAGATTCCACATAACCCATAGTCCTGATAACCCATAGTTCCTTATAACCCATAGCTTTTGGGTCTGTGCATACTATGTTAGTAGTGCACCGAATCTCAGAGCCCATACGTCCCTATAGCCCATAATCCATACCCATGCAGGGAGCGGAAAACCCCATACTTATATCCCATTTTTGAACAGCAAGGTACAAATTAGATGTAAAGGAAGTCGTCAAAATGGCCTCGACTCATTACATATGGGTAAACTCACTTTCGCCGTTCTAAATCGCGGGCTTTTGGCACCAGAAGGCCGTATGACCAGAAAAGCAGCTCGCATACGACACGAAGATCGGCTTATGGACAAAGACACAGAATGGGTGGACAAAGATGCCAATGACATCGGTGAGTGTACATTTCTTGACTTCGGATTTCGAACGCGGCTTGTGACGCCTGGATTCTGCTGAACTGAAATTGGTGGTCAGATCCTTTCGCACGGCAAATGGAAACCATTCTCAGTCGTTTCGCACGTCAAACACGCTGAGACGAAGTCAATTCTCTATCTACTACAACTATTATTGAATACTTCTCTCATTTGTCCAAGTAGACACCAGAAAAGTCCCAAATAATCAATATCTTGTTGCACCTCCCTTTTTTTGACTCAGAATCCAGGTGTCCTGTTAACCCATAGGTCCCGAAGACCCATAGCCCGAGGCCTTGACCGACAGCTATGGGTTATGTGGAATCCGACTGTACGCTGAGGTTGTGCACGAGATTCGGATCGACCCACCGATCATTAGAGCGCGCGCGCGCGACGGATCCAGAGCTCGCGGTGCGAGATTGGGCTGCAGCTGCAGGGGGTCAGCGTGACGGAGACGAATTATACTTCATTGGTACGGTTACTCTCTTCACATTTTGAGCGCTAGCTGACGGACGACGCACCTGACCCAACTGCCGGACGATGTCCTGGAACGGCCGTTCTCGTTGATCGACGGAGTACGTGGGCAAGTGGATGCAGTTCTAATCGCTGTGGGATCTCGACGCGGAATACGTGTTCAACCGGCTCGAGGACTCGCTTGCCAACTGGCAGCAGCCATTGACAAAGAAGACGTTCGACACCGGACACGCAAAAGTCGTTTGGGGTGTGCATCATCGACTACGAGCAGGTGCAGGTCAAGGCGAACGCAACGTACGATGCGTGGCAGCGGGACACAGCGGGATATCTTGAGACGGTTTGGGGGAAGCTGGGGAACGAAGGAGATACATGCGTCGATCCTCGAGGCGCGCAAAGACCTTCACTCGCTCGAGGGTCTGACGGGGGGAGACATTCTTATACTGATAGCTAGTGGGTATGGGTATTTTTTGTCGAGAAAGAGTTGAAGGGACGTCAAGTCTCTCATAGTGTTGCATACTCCAGATCTCCACCGTGCATACACAGACCCAGGCACTGGTGCGGCCCAACGCAGGGATTGTCTGACGGAGAGAAGGCGAGGAGAAAGAGCCATGGAGCCTCAGGATTTTATGTACCGGGGAAGCGCCACTGGTCGTTGGGGTTCGAGATTATTGGCTGTGTTGACGCCAGAATGAGAGCGATTCGTGAGAGGCGATGCATACGCGGTGTCGAGTCGGAGCGGAGCCGAAAGCTTCGCGCGGAACACCGAGCGCGGAGACCCAGAATTGCACCGTTGTACAACTGCACCAGGAGACATGATGGTCGTAGCAAGTAAGAGTAGCAGTCACAGGCGCGGGAACATGGCAATGAAAATAGAGGAAATTGTATAGAAGACAATCAACTAAGTAAATAAACGAGGTCGGGGTGGGGGGCTAGCGAGTGGGGGTGGGGGGTATTCGCTCTCCTACAAGACGATGCATTTGCTGTGGGATTTGCTTCGGCCGCCCTTGGGGCTGAGGAGGGCGGCGCGAGTGGCATACTGGAAGACCTCCTTGACGCCCTCGCCCGACTTGGCCGAGCATTCTAGGTAACTGCGCGCGCCGATCTTCTGTGCGACCGCCATGCCCTGCGACGTGTGAGCACACATAATGGAGAGAGAGAGATAGCAAAGCGCCCACCTCCTCTGGCGTGACCGGCCTCTGGCTCGTCTTCCGCAGCTCCTCAATCACGCGGGGATCCCGGCGCAGATCCTTCTTGCACCCGACAAGGATGATGGGCAGGCCGGCGCAGAAGTGCATCACCTCGGAGATCCACTGGGGCGGGGTTAGTTGGTGGTATCGCAAGCGAGCGAAAGCAAGGACGCACCTTCTCCTGCACGTTGTCCAACGAATCCGGGCTGTCGACGGCGAAGCAGATGAGGATGACGTGTGAGTCGGGGTACGAGAGCGGGCGCAGGCGGTCGTAGTCTTCCTGGCCGGCGGTATCCCAGAGAGCGAGCTCGACGTGCTTGTTGTCGACCTCGACGTCGGCAACGTAGTTCTCGAAGACGGTGGGGACGTAGACCTGCAAGGAGAGGGAGATGAGCGGGTGAGAGGGCGCTGGGTAGGAGAGGGGTACCTCGGGGAAGGTGCCCTTGGAAAAGACGATCAAGAGACAGGTCTGGATAAGGGTCAGCGCCGTCGTCGGGGAAGGGGACGAGGAGGAGTACCTTGCCGCAGGCTCCGTCGCCCACGATAACGAGCTTTCTTCTGATTTCAGACATGGTGGTGAGAGGGAGGTGCGGTGAACTCGAGCGTCAGCGTCAAAGGCAGGCTGTGTACACGTGACAAGGCCCGTGCACCCACATTCCATGTCACTGACCACCACCGACGCCACTTCAACCGCCAACGCCGCAACAGGCGACCAACGAATATATCTTGGTTACCCGCAGACAGTCCGTGTATCCTGCATTTAATACCCAAGACTTGCAAAGACTTGCAGCCATTCCGGACTCCGGATCTTCAATGAAATCGCCGTCTATTGCCGTCGCGAGGGCGACTGCGGCCCATTGCTTTTCAAATTGTATGCACACGCGCACACGAGCAAATTTCGCGCTTGTCAACTCTGCGGGCGTCGATCAACAAGCGCGACAATTGGTCTAGGAAAGACCTCTTGAGCGGTGCCTAGAGATCGCCCAATGGGCTTTCATTCTGGCGCCCTCTCTGCGTTGACCAGAGGATTGCGCGCCAGACCAAGCCGTCGAAGACCTCCCCGGCCAACACCGATGTCTCGCGCCGCAAAACGACGCTGACCTCGCCCCGCCGCTGTCCCAATTTCGACTCGGACCCGCCCGCAAAATGCGCTGCCCGTGCTACAAATCCCACCTACGCGTACCCGAGGCAGCGATCACCGACGCGCTCATGTACGCGCCTGCGCTGCTTCGCCACCTTCCTCCTTTCGAGCAGTGTCTTTGGCCTTGAATTCGATGCTGCGGGCGTGCTCACCATGCTCATCCGCGCCATCTGGAACTTCAACTTGGCGTGCGCACTTCAGCGCCCTCGCATACGGCCCGCGGGAGAGCAAGTGCAACAGCTCCAAGTGGCTCGAGACACGGGACATCTCGTGGTACGCTACGTTACCCTCTTCTCGCCACCTCACCTCCGTTGACTGCGCCCGTTCACAGTAACGACTTCCCCGACTCCGTGCGTGCTGCGCGCGTCTCTTTGTTGCCGTGATGCTGCGCCTACTCGGAGGACTCGGTGGCCGCTGCTCGCCTTTACAAACACCCCCGCTCCTCCCGCAGTCCGACGCCCTTTACGTCCCCGGCGGTCGTCCGTCAACTACCATTAGGGTGTTTCACAATTGACTTTTTGACCTCAACTTGCGCCCCACCTCCAGCGCTTGGCCTCACCTTGCCTCGAGTTGAGGCACGAGTTGGGTCTCTCGGAGTTGAGGCAGAGTTGAGGTTCGGGTATCAGAAAGATATGATACAAGCGAACTTGGCGGAGTTAGGGCTCGAGTTGGGGCAGAAGTTAGATATCAAGTCGAGGTTCTACGCTCGACTCGACATCCAACTTCGATTTTCGTGCCCCAACTGCGACCCCAGCTTGCCTCGAGTTGAGCTCGAAGTTGAGGTACGAGTTGGGCTCGGAAAGTCAGCGATGAAACACCCTATCCGCCGTGACCTCTCCAATCTCATTTCCCTCACCCTGTCGTCAACACCCCGTATCCCATCCGGCTGCAGCTCGACCGGTACTCGCTTCGATTTCTGGGCACTGGACGACGAGCTCAGGCTGTTGACTTCAGACGCGTTCTCAAGCCCAAACATCAAGCGTTCTCAAGTCTCTATCCATCTGTCTTCGCCACCAAGCACTTCCTGTCTTGCATCTATCCATTGTGGCTTGATCATGTCGAAGATGTCACTACCTTGACAGATCATCGGACATAAGTGAGCCCTCAAAACTCTCTACGGCATCCGACGACGATCGCTGGCCGCATATGTAGTCGCCGCCGCGTCCAAGCAATACAGTACGACCCCATCATGCCAGGCATGTCCGTCCTCTGGCTCGTCCTCCTCCTCGCAAGCCGCGTCGCCCACGCCGACTTCCACTTCTTGAGCTGTAAGTCCTCCGGAGTGTCCGCGACCCCCATCCCAACGAACCCGACGCTAGCCGTCCCGTGCGTCTCTCTCCGCCTTCATCTACCTTGACATTTACACCCAGTCAAAGAACCAGCGACATGGCGGGCTACGACGGAATCCTCGGTCCGCAGATGGTCACCCTCCAAAACCTCACCCAGCCCGTCGGGACCGCCAGCGTCTTCAGCATCAACGACTTCTGCGGCGCCAGCCGGCTCGACGTGTACCTCCGGTCCTCGGACCTGCTGGCTGTTTACATCGCGGGGGGCGACGGGACGCAGGTGGGTCTCTTAATCGAATGCATTCCGTCTCTGAAGTCCGTCAGCGCAGATCGGGGCATGCAACCCGAGTCCACCGAAAACGTTTAATTGTAGCGAGGGCGGCCTCCAGCTGGACTGTACCGACAGGCACGTACTTCCTTTTGATCAAAGACGACATGGGCCTGATACCTTCCAAGCTGGACCTGTTTTTCCGGGAGATGCGAGGCTCCCCGTTGAGGATCGTCCACATGTTCTATCCGTTCTCATTCTGATCTAGCGATATCTTCAGAGAGGGTAGCATCACCACTCCATCGCCCGTGTCCGCGACGTCCAGCGGATCCTCGCCGTCTAGCGGAGCCTCGCCGTCCGGCGGAGCCTCGTCGTCGAGCCCGTCGAGCCCGTCGTCTACCTCCAGCACGCAGCGGACACCCAGCGCCGCCGACAATTCGCCCGCCCAGGCGGGCGGCCGCAGTAAGGGCTCCAAAACAGCCGCCGTCGTCGACAGCGTCCTCGGCGCGCTCTGCCTCTGCCTCGCCTTGACCGTCGCGCTGCTCATCTGGCGGCGCTGACGAACCGGAGCCGGCCGCGCGGCGGTCCGCCCGTTCGCGGCGACCAAATCTTCCCAGACGTCGCCGTCCAAGTCCGCTGGGCCGCCAATATCGATATCGCCTGCAGAGCTTCCGCCGACGGCTGCAGATCTGGAGGGCGCCGAGGCCCGACATGTACAGGGGCGGAGTCGGGCCGCTGTGATGTCGTGGCGCACGCTCCCGCCGTCGTACTCTCATCGCGGGGAGGGGGAAGACCAAGGCGGTTGATGAAGCAGCTAGGTAGTATATGCTAATGAAGGAATAAATCATTTGGAATTCGGTTTGTCGAACGCGGCGAGGTCGGGGCACCAGCGCGTGTAGTTGGTTGGTCAATAAATTCGACGCTTCGTATGTACTAAGTACTCTCAGAGCACACCGGGCGTTGAATGCGAGAGGCAGGGCTCGAACCGCGCGTGCACAAGTAAAAAAACTGGAGCATTAAATAATATGGATAACAGGTCGATATGGTGGTACAAGGCATACTTATAGGTAAATACGCTCTTGGGGGCCACTCAGGCAACGAACTAGTGTAACACTGTTCGAAGAACATTGAAACCTGCCCATGGGTGAGTTGGGTCGGCAAATCGCCATCGTCGTCACCATCTGAATCGACGGTCACAGTCCCCAAGTATGCAGTGTTCTAGTCTCCCAGAGGTAGAGTAGATCAATTCATTTGAACCCATATCCTTTGATCTGGAGCTTGCGAAAGTTGCGCTGCTTTGTCTTACGTCTGCTTAGGGAGACTACAGTGTTCTGACCTCCCCGGCCAACACCGACGTCTCGCGCCGCAAAACGACGCTGACCTCGCCTCGCCGCTGTCCCGATTCCGACTCGGACCCGCCCGCAAAATGCGCTGCCCGTGCTACAAATCCCGCCTACGCGCACCCGAGGCAGCGATCACCGACGCGCCCATGTACGCGCCCGCGCCGCTTCGCCACCCTCCTGCTTTCGAGCAGTGTCTTTGGCCTTGAATTCGATGCTGCCTCACCATGCTCATCCGCGCCATCTGGAACTTTAACTTGGCGTGCGCACTTTAGCGCCCTCGCATACGGCCCGCGGGGAGAGCAAGTGCAACAGCTCCAAGTGGCTCGAGACGCGGGTCATCTCGTGGTACGCTACGCTACCCTCTTCTCGCCGCCTCGCTGACTGCGCGCGTTCACAGTAACGACTTCCCCGACTCCGTGCGTGTTGCGCGCGTTTCTTTGTTGTCGTGATGCTGCGCCTACTCGGAGGACTCGGTGGCCGCTGCTCGCCTTTGCAAACACCCCTGCTCCTCCCGCAATCCGCCCGGCGGTCGTCCGTCAAATACTATTTTCTCTCTATCCGACGTGACCTCTCCAATCTCATTGTCGTCAACACCCCGTATCTGCAACTCGACCGTCACTCGCTTCGATTTCTGGGCACTGGTCGACGAGATCAGGCTGTTGACTTCGGACGCGTTCTCAAGCCCAAACATCAAGTGTTCTAAAGCCTGAACAGCAATCAGACATTCCTCTCTATTCATCTGTCTTCGTCACCAAGCACTTCCTGTCTTGCGTCTATTTATTGTAGCTTGATCATGTCGAAGATATCACTGCCTTGACAGATCCTCGGACAGAAGTGAGCCCGGAAAACTCTCTGCAGCATCCGACGACCATTGTGGGCCGTATATGTAGTCGCCACCGCGTCCAAGTAATACAGTACGACCCCATCATGCCGGCCATGTCCGTCCTCTGGCTCGTCCTCCTCGCAAGCCGCGTCGCCTATGCCGATTTCCACTTCTTGAGCTGTAAGTCCTCCGGGGTGTCCGCGACCCCCATCCCAACGAACCCGACGCTAGCCGTCCCGTGCGTCTCTCTCCGCCTCCACATACCCTTAAATTTATACCCAGTCATCAGAACTAGCGACATGGCGGGCTGCGCCGGAATCCTCGGTCCGCAGATGGTCACCCTCCAAAACCTCACCCAGCCCGTCGGGACCGCCAGCGTCTTCAGCATCAACGACTTCTGCGGCGCCAGCCGGCTCGACGTGTACCTCCGGTCCTCGGACCTGCTGGCCGTTTTCATCTCGGGGGCGACGGGACGCAGGTGGGTCTCTTAATCGAATGCATTCTGTCTCTGAAGTCCGGCGGCGAAGATCGGGGCATGCAGCCCAAGTTCACCGAAAACGTTGAATTGTAGCGAGGGTGGCCTCCAGCTGGACTGTACCGACAGGTACGTACTTCCTTTTGATGAAAGACAACATGGGCCTGATCCCTTCCAAGCTGGACCTGTTTCTCCGGGAGATGCGAGGCTCCCCGGTGAGGATCGTCCACATGTTCTATCCGTTCTCATTCTGATCTAGCGATATCTTCAGAGAGGGTAGCACCACCACTCCATCGCCTGTGTCCGCGACGTCCAGCAGATTCTCGTCGTCAAGCCCGTCTACCTCCAGCACGCAGCGGACACCCAGCGCTGCTGACAACTCGCCCGCCCAGGCGGGCGGCCGCAGTAAAGGCTCCAAAACAGCCGTCGTCGTCGGCAGCGTCCTCGGCGCGCTCTGCCTCTGCCTCGCCTTGACCATCGCGCTGCTCATCTGGCGGCGCCGACGAACCGGAACCGGCCGCGCGGCGGACGATCCACCGACGGAGGGCGCGCCTGCAGCGGACACCATTCGTCCTGTCGTTACCACTCAACCCGTTCGTCCCTTCGTGGTGACCCAATCCTTCCAGACGTCGCCGACCAAATCCGCTGGGACGCCAATATCGATATCGTCTGCAAAGCTGCCGTCGGCGGCTGCAGATCTGGAGGGCGCCGAGGCCCAATATGTACAGGCGCGAAGTCGGGCCGTTGTGATGTCGTGGCGCACGGACGTGCTCCCGCCGTCGTACTCTCATCGCGCGGAGGGGGGAGACCAAAGTAGTTGACTGAGCAGTTAGGTAGTACTGAGCTCGTCGAATGAATGGATAGACTGTTCGGCAATATGTTTCTCGAACGCAGCGTGTAGTTGGTTGGTCATAAATCCGACGCCTCGTATTACTACTATCAGAGCACACCGGGCGATGAATGCGAGAGACAGGGAGCTCGAACCGCGCGTGAAGCAAGGAGAAAACTGGAGCATGAATATGGATAATAGGACATGGACAGATATGATGGTACAAGGAAATATAATGCATACAGGTAAGTACGCTCTTGGGGACCACTCGGGCAACGAAAAGCCATAATTCAGGCTTTCCTACTACCACTACCACTACCCGCACTCTTGGTACGGGCACTACGGCGGAGCGGCAGACTCGACGCGACCGGCGTCTCGTCCACCGGCGTACCTGCGGGCGACGTCTTGGTCTTCTTGTTGGAGCCCGACCCAGAGCCCCTCGAACCTGAAGCGGCGGTCGTGCCTTCGGAGCTGGCGGACGCAACGGGGTTTGCCTCTTCGCGGGTGCGTTTATGAGAGGCCCGCACCGCGACTTGATGTAGATTCTGACCTCTCTTCGCCTGCCTCTCGTTCTTTGCTGAGTCGAGGCTGGGCACGACGAAAGGGAGGGCTGCGTCAAACGAAGGCCAGTTCATTGGCTGCACCTTCTTGAAATGCTCCAGGACCGTGTCGTGGGTGAGGCGGATTGCACCACTGTGCTCGGCGCCCTCGTCATCGCTAAAATCGCCCGGGTTCTGGCGGGCAACCCCCTTGCGCAGGCTGTCGATAAGGTTGTATAGTGGCGCTGTTTTATCATTAATCGGAGTCCGTCTCTGAAGCCAGGCAACTTTCAGGGCGTTTCGGGTGGAGTCGAAAAGGTTGCCACAGGCGCTGGAGCCGTCGCTATGGTTATGCTTCGTGTGTCGGAGCATCATCCAAACGAGCAGCCAATACACCGACTCGAGATCGTGATGTGGGCCGTGGACCGCAGAGTTGTCCATAATTGTAATGGCCATGAACGGAGGCGTTCCCTAGAGCTTGTCAGATGCGGTATCGATGAAATGAAAACCACCACGTACTGTCATGTCCTTCAAGGATTTGTCGAGTTCTTGATACTGGGCGTTGGCTTGAGTACGGTTCGGGAACGCGGCATCGAACACGCGGAGGCCGTCTGATGTGAACTCGGCGTAGTCCCAGTCAACCAGGAAGCCCTTCACTTCACTTCCCGCCTCCGTTACTTCCTTGAAAAGGACATTGCCCTCACTGACGTCTCGATGTAGGACACCAGCGTTCCAAGCGATCTGGAGATCTATAACTCGCGTTAATGTCGGACATGGTGAACGCAGAACAGAGACGTACGCCACACAGCGATATGAAGAGCCTGTGCGAGGGCTTTGGTCGAACTGAAGGCGTTGAGTGCAGTGCCAACGGGCGTCAGTAGCGACCGCATGTGGCAGCGTTCGAGTCTGGGTATTGCGCCCTTCGTTGAACAAGTCATATGAAGCGTCGGGTTGTGGCGAAGGAGCGTCGGTTCGATTGATAAATCAATGCTCCCATGACATTCAGCCATTCCTGTGTCACCAAGGCGTTTTGTCTTGCAATGATGGGCTATCGCGTCGTAGAAATCGACCTCGGGTCTGCGACAAGCCTGGCGCCAGGCGTCTTTGAGGGCGTAAACGGTGGGGTTCTCCTCGTCGGCGTCCTCCTCGAGCACGACACGGTACACCATGGTGGCACGGCTGAACAAGCCGTCCGAGTCCCTGCCTGAAAGGGGCTCGCCAATCGTAAAGCACCTCACGGGCTTGGCAACACGTTTGTCGCCGGCGACGTGAAAACGAACGGCCTGGATCCAGAGACTGTGTTCGGTTGCGTGCGCGAGCGTATAGTGACTGTAAAAACTGTTTTTTGCACAATACGGCGTGCATGCGTTGCTTCTCTGCCGAGGTCGGGATTGACAAAGTGTCGTCCTCGCCGGACATGCGAACGGGGTTCGAGTTGAGGCGGGTTGGGTTGTATAGACGCCAGAAGAACGTGGGAAAGATCCTTTCTTCTTTCGTCCAGTCGAAGTCGGTACTAGCTTGAAACCAGAACGATCGAAGCGAAGTAGACGTGCACGGCGGATATCAAAAACAGCGACGACATAGACGACGCAGCTCCTGGACGCCATGAGCAAGCTCCGGGCGCTTTTAGCGAGCTGAATAAGCGCCTCTTCAGACTCATTAGTCGCTTTAATCTGGCCGTCGGCGTTGAAGATATCGGTACGATATTTCAGCTCGATGACCGTCCCGGCATGATGCCAGTCCCACGCGTCCGGAGCTTCGATGCCAGGCCGGCTGACTGTTATGTCTGGTTTCGTATAGTGACCTCCCTCGTCGAGGGCGGCAAACAAGCAGTTGTGAGTGTCGGCTATTAGAGGTTTGTTCCCCTCGGGGAACGTCGACACGAGTTCCTCCAGGTAATCGGTCTTGAGCAAACCGTGAGCATCGACGGAATATCTATGGCAAGGTGCTTACCAAAGGTTTAGACATTTCGTTCTCTTTTCTGCCCTTCCCGGCTTGCACAAGTGCAAGGCTTTCGCGGGCCGCTTCCAACGAAGTGGCTGCGGCGGTCACGCTGCTCGCGATGCTCGAAGTCGCGAGGCGACGTTCGGAGATGGAGTCCAAAAATTCTTGAATGGGAACGATCCCCGCGAAGTCATCAGAAAGCATCTCTTTCCAGATGAGTTTCGATGGAAGCGCGTCCTGTTTCCTTCCTTCGCTATGATTCGCGTGAATGGATACGGGCTTCGTTTTTACGAGAGTGTTGGACACAGAGGAGGAGGCGGTGGCGCAGACGGCGGCTTCTCTTCACTCGCACGACGCGGACGTTGTTGGAGACTCGGTGTCTCCGGGTGGAAGACTCTGGTTGGTGTCGGAGGGCGACGAAACGCGGGGGCTGTCCGCAGGTGAGTGGCTCATGTTGGTAAAAGCGAAAGAAAAGAACCAGCCTTGACTCACCAGATTACGCTTAATATACTCCCACAACCAAAGCGTGGGTCTCCAAGAACAATGCAGTCACCTGTCACCCGGGCCACCCATCAGTGACTGATCGTGTTGTGTATGTAATAACCAGTTACCGAAAATGGACATTGAGGTTCAGCGCTTACGTGTTAGCGAGCGTTGGGCTTGCGTGGTACATTATTTGTGAGTACAGGAAGAGTTTAGTTCTCAACTTTGCGAATGTTTATCGAGGTCCCTCTCCTTTTTTCCATCGAAAGCCCTCGATGCCGACGCATCAAATGACTCAAACACCAAAGCGTCGACACGAGGCATTGCAACAGGCGCCGGCCAATGATCTTCATTGGGCAGAAGGCCACCAGTATACACTGCTGGCCGATGTATTTTTGGAACTCAAAATGCGGGTCCGAATATATCTGCTGTCTCCCTCCATTAAACATTTGTAATAAACTGAAAAATAACCTATTTTTTTTTTTTTTCAACATCAACTCCTTTCTTGCCACACATGAAGTGAAAATTGACATTTTACCTATTTTACTTGAGAGACATATTTTTGTCCATCAAACAGAGGTTGGACAAAGGAAGGCTTTGTTCAATCGCTGTTTGTCAGCTCACAAATGATTTCTGTTGTGGACGGAAAAATCTATCCACAAAGAGATTGTTTTTAACTGACTCTTCTCACAGAACAAGTGGAAATATTCGGTACGCGTTGGCCGGATGGCAACGAGTTCGGCAAAAATCCTGTCTTTTCAGTTTCGCGCTAAAAACGGAGCGAAACGCCAGACATATTTGGACCCGTATTTTGGCCGCCGAATATGGATGGGCCACCGCAGTGTTACTTGCTATTGTGGGTCAATTTTCCATGATCCATGTTTCATGTCGTTCTGATCTTTTGCTGACGCATCTTCACAGACTAATTTCTGGGTTTCCGTCAACAATAAAAAACATGTGTGCGCAATGTATCCGGTGAATGAGGCACGAGCTAGGAGAGAATCATGGCACCACCACGGATTTACAGTTTTTCTAACCAATTCATACTGCAGAAACAGGTGGACTCAGTTTTTGACTTTTCGCCCCACGACTTTGAGAGACACGTGAGCGGCTTGTCGCCGGGATCAATTCATTTTGAAGCTCCGATGTTTTGCCACTAGCACTCTTCCTCTGTATCACCACCATGCCCCTCCTCGACACTTTCCGCCCGCTCCATCGTGCTGTTGCCCAGTCATCCCCCGACGATTGCCGACCGTGACACAGCCTCCCACGTCCGTCCGCCGCTTCTACCCCACCGGTGCGTCGAATCCCAACTGTGGCATGAGCGTGCCACCACCCGCCGCACAATTCCCCCACTGCACCTTTTCACGTTTCATTGATGCGCACGGGCTCATGACAGATCGTAGCCGCCCCCGCCATCTACTAACACCCATCGTGCCAGTACGATAGGATGCCTTCGGCCGAATATGTATTCCATGTGGAATTTGGGACCATGTAACATGACTCGAGGGTCATGCACTCTTTCCGTTCCCTCTGACACGTTAAATCGCGTCGACCTCTCATCTTCATTACTACTATTCCACATGTACTAGTATTGCGACAGAATCCATCCCAATTTCATCCTCATTTCGAGTCTCTGTTTGCCACCTGCCAGAATTGCCACTGCGCCTCCAAAGGCCTCACTGAGCGACATCTCGGAGTCGTTTGTTAGCGGAGTAGAAAAAACCTTCGCAGGTGCCGTCGCGTGCCGAGCGGCAGGATCACGTGGAGGCAAAGTCGTGGGGCGAAAAGTACGCAACTGGTGGACTCAACTCGAAATTTGAAAATCGATACAACGGCACACAGTGTATAACAGACCCTTACCAAATAAAATAAAAACGCCGGAATTACAGATCAGTCCGTCAGCTAGTTCGTCCTATGTACGCGCACGCTTGGTGTGTGAACGGGCAGGACATGTACGCATGGCAAAGCCCAACCGGCAGTGCCTGTCGTAGCCATTTTGGAGGACGACCCGGTGTACGAAGCGCGAGAAGTCCCCGGTTCGATTTGAACCGGCAGTTGAGGTCAGACGTTCGATTAAAACTGGCTGTTCCAATTGTGGGACCGTGCCAGTATAATTCATCCTCCTCCTCCTCCTCCGTAGGAGGCGTTACTTTTGCAACGTAATTTCATTATGTCGTCATTTTCAGAGGGTGCATAGAGCTGCAAGCAAGGAGTATTGGCTAGCGGTGTATACATTTGTGAACACAGTAACTACAATTCAGGCAACCCAATATCTACTCCAGACAAATGAAGTGCTTCTACCCTAGGTACCATCTCCTGGAATACCTTCCATCCATTTTTGAGCGTCAGCTCAGGCGACCCCAGCTGCTCGTGAATGAGGTCGGCATTGAATTTGAACTCAACAGACATGAAGCGGTAGGCACATCCCGGGCCTTTTCCCCGCCATAGGCCTCGCGAAGTTCAGCAACCGTTTCCGGATTTAAGCGAATGGAGCAGTTCCTGGCCAGCGTATTGACCGAAGCCGGGTTCAAGAACATGTTGGGGCAGGAGCGACTGGGATTTTTCTTGGTTTTGGATTTGGTGATGGTGTGGTTGTTCCAGTAGGCGCGATACGTATCCAAGCCCTCTTGAATGATGGGCGTCCAGAGCCAGATGTAGAATAGACTCGGAGCACTGCATTGCATAAGCAAATGTCCACCCCAGGGAACTGAAAACGTACCGATGGACCACATCATTGGGTAGGAAATCCCAATGAGCTCCCCTCTTGTAAAACAGCGTTGACCGAGTGCCCTTCACCGTCTCGAAGCCACCGCCAGAAGCTTTCAATGGTGTATCTTTGTACTCCCCTGTTTAACTCCAAAGGGGAAGTCAGGCAGCACATACTCGGGAGCTGCCTCCGATCTAATTTCTCGTCAGTGCGTGAATTAATAATAATAGGTGAAATAGGGCACCTAAGACGTTCATGGACTTTGTGAAGCCCGTTAACCTCGTTTCCTTGGTCCGTCGTCAACTGGATAGAAATTCAATCTTCATACTGATCAGACAAATGAAATAGAACCAAGATTCACAGTCGCGCTGCTCCACCAAGTCCAGATAATAGTGCACAATAGCATGGAGTTGCGAACATTCGGCATTAGAACCAAGGTATGCAGGAATGCGGACCACTGATCCTTTGAAGCGTATATTGGCAGATGTATTCCGCTACCCATACGCAAACCTTGCTCTGCCAATTCTCGTGACCGTCCGAGTGCTCCTGGTGCCAGGCCCCAGTGCGTCTAAAGGTGTCCTATATTGTTCAGCACCTTTCTGCCCACACTCGGCGATCAAATTCTTCATCGAAATGGTCATGCGGAATCTCCCGTAGATCATCACTGAACTGGATATATTAACCTTTCAGCATGGAGACAAAAACGCACCTTGGATGAGTATATTCTGGTTAGAAAGCCGTCCCTTGACCTGTGTTACACCCCAGCCACCCGCCACATCACCCTCCTTCAAATCGATGACCAGCTGAGCTGCCTCCGTCTTTGTGCGTCTTTTTTTATTGCTGTGTACGGAATCGGCACCGACTTGTTTCCGCAGCTTGAAAAGCTTATTTTTCCTGGGGTTGTTATATCAGCTCAGTGAATAAACAGACACTATAACATTACCCAATGCTCAGCCCGAACTCCAGCTGTAGACGACTCCGCTGATCTTGGTGAGTCAGTCCTGCACAACTATTTTCGCGACCATATCGTGCAAATGCATCAAGCAGGACTGAGTCTTCAGGATCTATGCACTGTTATAGAGAAGCCTGTGTTGTCCAGAACCCACTAACATTCTTTCGGATCGTTCCCATTCTTTCCACCTGGATTTGGCATGGCGTGAAGTCAAGAGCTCTGAGCGACCGCCTGTGACTAAATTGAGATTTCGTGACACCGCCGTCAGAATCTAATCTAACTCGCCCAAACGCATGGAACGAGAACGAGGAGGACACAAGGACTAAAAACGGTAGGAGGATGTGCACCAATTAATTTGATCAGTGTCAAGAACAAGCAGTCGTAACATCGTAAAATCGTAAAGTCGTAAAGTCGTAAATTATGTCTAATGTAGTCGCTCGTCTCTCAGAACGTGAGATGAAAAAATAATCAGACAATCGCCTCCTTCCTCTGCCGGGCCAGGGTAGCTTTCAAGACCTGAGTCGACGACGAACCCATACCGTGGCAGTACAAACTACACTGATGCGTCTCAATCGAGTCTTGAATACCGGTTGCTCCAAAATCTCCGACACCACTGTCCCTGAAAACAAGTCGGATACAGGACATCTTGACAAGGTAGCAAACACTTACTCAGTAATAGTATGGCTCATCGGATCAAACAGAGTGAGACGGCGAATAGCACCGGGCTCAACATGCATTGAACCTGAAATAAACCCAAATCAGGAAGCGCTCTCTCACTGAAACCTAAAAAAAGGGGCACCGTGAAGATCAACCATGGATATGGCACATGCAGCGACATCCAGCATGAAATGCGAAAAGGAAAGCATTGTCAAAGCCGGCTTGTCCGTATCCTGAGTTGCGCCAAGGGTACCACTGAATTTTCTGACAACACTGGTTGATCGCAAGGGCTCGACAAGATATGTCACCGGCTCGAATGCGGCCTCGTCATCGGCATCGTCCTCGGCCAAACCAGAATTCTTGATGATAGATATCAAAAATCCGGGCGACACTTCGAAATCTAGGAGGATGTTAACATCGACGAGACAGAAGAGAAGAGAAGAGAAGAAAGGAGAAGCGCACCTGCAACCTCTGTGAAGTTCTTGACAGCAGCCAACTGCATGTATTCACACTGCCACATTGCCAGACGCTTCAAGCGAAACAGATCCTTGGCTAGAGCAACATCATTGTCCGCCTTGGAAACCTTTGTGGTAGCGGTAGCGGTAGGCTCGTTGCCGATATCAAAATATTTCTTGGCAACATAAAGCTGCGCATCGCCGTCGATTGTGAACTGGGAGAATCAGTAGAGAACGGAGCAACAATAACACCAGAGTAACTTTATAGACGTGCTTGGACTTTCTGCGATCAGAAATCGAGAGTGTGAGGGGATTAAGCTCCATTTTGTCCGTAAATTTACCCGGAACACTTTGTAGTTCAGCCTTCTCGTCAGAACCCACACCTTCCAATTTCTTGAACATCACAACCACAGTCGTAAGAGGAGGAGGGGAATGGTTGTAGCCCAGAGCTCCCAGATTATTGATGAGACGTACAGAGTGAAGAGCTTCAACTCATCAATTAAATTGCTAAGTGACAAAAAAAATATGAGAAGACGTACTGCCATTTCCCGTCTTCATCTTCTTGTCCATAGGAAAGGTCAAATCATCGTTGTTTTTGTGTTTCCTACTGGAGGAAGACACGACCATGAGAGGTATCAGGGTCTTCGTCGCCCCCAACCTGTTGCCTTGAGCATTCAACTCGAGCCTTGTACTGAGACGATAGGTTCAGTTTATAAGTAGAGAGACACGAAATCACATACAAGTTTCAGGTCAATAACACATTCCAAAGCAATATAAGCACCTCTTGCAGTAACGTGTGCTTTGTCGGCTCGATTCACGTAGAAATTGTAGAGACCTTTCAAGGTGAGGGATTTGGTAGCCTCATCGATCGTGGCGTTGTTGCGGAAGCGCAGACTGCAATCGTCACTAGACAATATTAGTCATTTGCCTGGTATCGCATAATAAATGGATGATTCACACGTTGAGACTGATCGGGTTGGACTGATCTCGTACCCACTCCACATCAGCATGCGCCACAGCCCGTTCCAGAACAACTGGTTCGAGAGACCGTCATTCAGAGATACTAGTAGAGATAAAAGAATGCACTGTCCAAAAGTAGATCAAGTGCCATCATAAACGTATGCGATCCATACGTTTTATCGACAGTTCCCTTCCGACGATAAGCCATATCAATAGTGAAGCCAGCCCCACTTTTAACAGAACGTATGGCATCCAACTCATGTACTTGAGTGGAGGGACCGAGATTGCTCAGGTTGGTGATCTGCTGGAGCGGTGAAGGACCCGGGTTACCAACATAGATAGGGATTTCCAACAATTGCTACATATATTTACTTGGTAGAAGTGTACTTGACTCTTGCTTGACTCAGAAAAAAGAATGTTCACAGCCAGATTCGAACACTTGCACGCATGCCGATTCAAATCGAACCGGGGACTTCTCGCGCTTCGTACCCGGTGGCACTTGAATTCGAAGCGGCGTGAGTACGCTCAGAGAGGCTGGCGAATACTACGACGGTAGGAGAGGCGGTGTCCTCTCCGCGGGTGCGTTTCAGAGGGGTACACAACCGCGTCTTGAAGTAGACTCCGAGAATTGCTCGACTACCTCTCGTTTTTCGTCCGCTCGAGGCTGGGCACGTGGAAAGGAAGGACTAGATCGTCCAAACGCCATTTGTTCGATTTTATCCGCATTTCGCAGAACCTTGAAACCTGACCACAAGTCGGCAAATCGCCATCATTGCCTGAGTCCGAGTCGACGGTCATAGTCCCCCATTGTGCAGGGTTCTGATAGAAGACGGAAAGGCGCAGACTGATAATGGTCCCTTTTCATCTTGAATCGTAGTCAGTTAAATTTCATTGTGATGTCAAACGGTTGTCACAGGCGCTGGAACCAGCTCTATCGGTATGCTGTGTGCGGCGGAGGACCGTCCAGACGAGCAGCCAATACATTGACTCAAGATCGTGATGCGGCAGAGTTGTCCACAATTTCAATGGCCACGAACGGAGGCATTCCCTATACATCGTCGGCTGCTGCAATTGACAGAATGGCTGAGGATCGTGACCGTCATATACCTTCAGGTACGTCAGACTCTTGTCGATATCTTCTTAGGCCTTGTTGGCTTCGATACGTTCCTCAACTTACCACGTATTGATCAGCGTAATCCGAGTTAAAAAGGAAGGCCTTTGGCTCCATTCCCGTTTCCGTCGCTTCCTCGAGAAGGACTCGCTGAGGTGAAACACGCCGGCTCGGGACACAATTTGGCGATCTAGAACCGGGTTAAAAGGCTTAACGCGGCCACCGGCCACGAAGAACGCAAAAACCAAAACATAAGTCGTTGTTGTAAAAGAGTACCTCAGGGAAGATGCCTTTGGAAAGGCAATGAAGAGACAGTGATCACCGTAGTCGGATGACGATGGTGTAAGCTGCTTCTCGCAGACAACGCCACCCACAATTACAAGCTTTCTTCTGATTGCAGCCATGGTGGTGACTCGAGTAGGGTGCTTTATATGCCGTTTATTTAAACACAAGCTGTTCTGATTTGTCGATTAGGGCAGGCATGACGCTGTGTGTACAAGTCCCAAGCAGAGGTCAAGACAACTGTACCTTCAAGTTCAAAATCTCGGGTCTTCGAGAAGCCTTCCTCCACGCGTCCTTGAGCGCGTAGATAGTGGGGTTTTCGGTATCGGCTCCTCCTCGAGGATGACGCGGTACACGCGAGTGGCACGACTGTCCTCGGAGTGCGACAGGATCGGACCGACTGTGAAGCAGTTCACGATTTGGGACGTGCGCGCGTCGTCACCGCCGCTCTGGAAGCGGACCGCCTTGATCCAGAGACTGTCCTTGGTCGCGTCGGCCATGGATGCATACAACTCTCGGTAAAGCGGGTTTTTGCACAAAGCCTTGTACATCTTGTGCTTCTGGGGCGTGGTCGGGATCGATATGGTATCATCCTCGCCATAGACGTTTCGAAGATACTGGTTCGTGAGTGCCACGAGGAGACCAAGTTTTCGAGACTGAAGGCTGAGTGAAGAGGTCAATCGTCGGCGTGACCGCGCAAATGGTATTTCCGCATTTGGAAGTCCCGCCCCTGTCTCTTTAACAGCAACACCCTCTCCCAGTTCTCCGTCGCACATACACGCACGCCTTGCACCACGACACAGTCACTCTATGCATGCATATATCATGTATCATAAAATAGGCGGGGCAGGTGCGGCTGAGCGAAAATAATATTATGTTAAAACGATTCTTAAAAAACAACAATCAGACAGAACACGCGCCGCGCCCCGCCCGCCCCGCCCCGCCCCACCGCCCACCAGAACCAGGCGGGCTCCCAGGTGAGGTGGGAGCCCAACCCAAAGAAACAAATAAAATAACAAAAAGACAGAAGACGCAAGCAAGCGAACGAGCAAGCAAGAATAGGATTCGATCGACGACACGGGGAGGGAAGGGAAAACCAACTATATCATCACAGCCACGAAAAACGCATCCAGGGGAAGGACAAGGGGGAAAACTTGTGTATGTCAGGTGGTATATGTGGTGTGTTTTGGACCGGGAAAAATAAAGAAAAAAGTCGTGTTGTGTATGTGAGTGGCCGTGGGTGAGGGAGTGAGTGGGAAGTGGGTGAGTGGGGCAGTCTACCAGTTCATGCTGCTCTGCTGCAGGATCGGCGCAGAGATGGCTGCAGGCATGACGTTCCGGCGCTGCATCATGTTCGGACTCCCGCCATTCCGGCTATCGTACTGCGCGTTGTCTTCCGGCCGCTCGCCCTGGAACCCCCGTAACGAGTCCTCCGCAAAGTAGAAGCTCCGTCTCCTCTGCCCGCCAACACTATCCTGGTCAAACTCACGCCCGTCAGGCCGTGCGCCCGCCGCCATGTCGGGCGGGTCCGACAAGGCGGTGATGCGCGAGCTCCGCGCGGCGGCGGAACGCCGGAACGCGAGGAAGATGAGGACAAGGACGGCGATGACACCGAGCGCCGTGACGACACCGATGATGGCGTCCTGGCGCGTCTTGCTCTGCGACATCGCGCCCTGCGCCGAGTCGCTTGCGCTGCCCTGGCCGCTTGAGGGGTCCGGGTCCGCGACCGAGTTGAGCGCAAACGCCGAAACGATGTGTGACGCGAGCGCCGTGGCGACGTCGTTGTTCACGCCCGTGTAGAAGAGCGAGTTCTTCGACTTGAGCGCGAGCTGGAGCGTGTCAACCGAGTCGAGCGGGATGTATGCGAGGAACAGCGTCTGCAGGAGCGACTTGTCGTCTGTGCTCGTGTACGTGTCGGGGATGCGCACTTGCAGCGCAAACGTCTTAACCTCGTCCGCTGCGGTGGCAGTTAGTACACAAACGATAAATAAATAAAACAAGGACGCACAAGAGGTGCCAATCGCGGTCGCGAGGATGAGGGGCATCATGGCGAACAGCTGGGTGCTGGACACGGAGCTGGTGCACACAAAGTCCCAGTCGAGGTAACCGTCGAACAGCAGACTGATGAACGAGAGTAGTTGCCACCGGGGTTCGCGATGGGGCCGGAAGGCGGGTAGATGCGCGACGGCAGGCCAGCGGGCAGGGGGGCCGTGGTGAGCGCCGTCGCGGCAGCGCCGCCCGTCAGCAGCGAGATGGTGGTCGTGGGCGCATCTGGGTTGGACAGCGAGAGGCTTGTCGTGGACTGGACTGTCGCGAGGGCTAGCGACGACTCGGTGAGGATGAACGTGAGGTCCGAAGGCACAGACGCAATGACGGTGGTGGTGGTGGTGGTTGAGACACTGATTGACGTCGTCGTCGAGACGCTGACGGAGCCGGACGAGGCGCCGGCCGATCCGCTGGGAACGATGGGGTGCTCGTAGACCGAGGCCGAGGCAGACTGGGACGCCGACTGGCCGCCACCAGAGCTGAGCAGACTGGGACGCTGACTGGCCGCCACCAGAGCTGAGCAGACTGGGACGCGACTGGCCGCCACCAGAAGCTGAGGCAGACTGGGACGCCGACTGGCCGCCACCAGAAGCTGAGGCAGACTGGGACGCCGACTGGCCGCCACCAGAAGCTGAGGCAGACTGGGACGCCGACTGGCCGCCACCAGAAGCTGAGGCAGACTGGGACGCCGACTGGCCGCCACCAGAAGCTGAGGCAGACTGGGACGCCGACTGGCCGCCACCAGAAGCTGAGGCAGACTGGGACGCCGACTGGCCGCCACCAGAAGCTGAGGCAGACTGGGACGCTGACTGGCCGCCACCAGAAGCTGAGGCAGACTGGCCGCCATCAGAGGCCGAGGCAGACTGACTCGGCTGGGACGCGGAAAACCGAGATCGAAAACGGCTGAGAGATGGTGATCGGCAGACTCAAGCTGGTCCCAGGGCCAGATGCAGACCCGGACGCGGACGCCGAGTCCGTGGGCGCGCTACTGGGCGGGTCGGTGATGGTGAAGCTCTGGCTGATGGAGATGGGCACCGTGGTCGTCGCGCTGATGCTGTCCGTGGGCGAGCTCGAGGGGACGTCCGTGAGGGTGGACAGAATGCTGGACAGGGCGCTGAGGATGTTCGTCGTCGAAGCGGGGGCGGAGCTGGCGCTGTCCGTGGGGGACGCGCTTGCGCTGTCCGTGGTCGTCGCGCTGACGCTGTCCGTGGGCGAGCTCGAGGGGACGTCCGTGAGGGTGGACAGAATGCTCGACAGGGCGCTGAGGATGTTCGTCGTCGAAGCGGGGGCGGAGCTGGCGCTGTCCGTGGGGGACGCGCTTGCGCTATCCGTAGGGGATGCACTGGCGCTATCCGTAGGGGATGCACTGGCGCTATCCGAGGGGGACGCACTGGCGCTGTCCGTGGGGACGCACTGGCGCTGTCCGTGGAGAAGCACTGGCGCTGTCCGTGGGAGACGCACTGGCGCTGTCCGTGGGGGACGCACTGGCGCTGTCCGTGGGGGACGCACTGGCGCTGTCCGTGGGGGATGCACTGGCGCTATCCGTGGGAGACGCACTGCCGCTGTCCAAGCTCGTCGACGTCGCTCCGGGCAGAGTGATCGACAGAGGCAGGGTGATCGGCAGGCTCAAACTTGGCGCCGAGTCCGTGGGGGTAGAGGCGCTGGCCGAAGTCGTCGCGTCTGTGCTCGAAGTCGCCGTGTCTGTGCTCGAAGTCGCCGTGTCTGTGCTCGAAGTCGCCGTGTCCGAGCTTGTAGTCGCCGTGTCCGAGCTTGCACTAGCCGTG
>JARKIE010000727.1:0-27153 GCA_029378255.1 Mycena rosella
ATCCGCACGACCTGCATTATTGGATACCATCAAGCCATCTGACGATAGACCTCGATGATCTTGAGGAAAATAGACCTGAGCGGCATCTCAGGCGCGTTCAAGATGAGCCACAGTAATACTGACCGGTGCAAACCACATTGGTGCAGAGTGAGAGGGATATAAATGCATTGAGAGAATCGACCTTGCTGCTTGAAGCGGAGTTCTGGTCTCCGACTTCAACGAGCGACAGGATTACTAGGATACCGATTCCTACAGGGAACTGGATCAGTGCTTTGAGCCACATGGTGAAAAGATAGTGAACAGACCCGAAGTTGGCAAGGCAAAGCAGCATCGGAAGAATGACGATATACCAGTTTCGGTTCCACACGATGAAGGTGCGAAAGACCTATCATTGGGAGTTGTCAGCTGTGATTCCATGTGTCAGACTTGTGTAAGATACAATGAAAATATCGGCACAGGAGTCACCAGGGCCCAGCATGCGTTAGTTATAAGACCTAACGTGGGTATATGCGTTAGTTATAATACCGAATATTGAGGGGTCCGAATACCTAACGTGCTATTGGGGGGTCCGAAGTCCACGTCGGGGTTGTCTAGCCATTCAGTCTTTGAGCCACGAACTCGCGGGATAAAATGCACCGAAGGCAATGACACAACGATATGTTATACAACGCTAAAGTCGATTGAGATGCAGAGGAGTTCGTAATCGAAACGAGCGCACCGCAGTAATCATGAACATGAGTGCGGTGGTAACCATCAAGTACATGGACTTGCACCGTCGATTTCTTCCTCCAGAGCAGTGCACAACATTCGAAGAACACCGATAGGTAAAGCCCTTGCAAAAACCATGTCAATATCTCCCTCAAAGTCCCGTATGGCCGCAAATTACCGTAGAGGATATCGAGCAAGGCGCTGCGGCACATTCTGTCGGTGCACATCCCGGACCATCATCGGATCGCACGAGATGTATGTTTCTTTTGTTCCTGGGGCGACGGCCATGACACTCTCGTGCGGCAAGATGGCAGTACGCTCTGACAGAGCAGCGGGATCCTTATATCACATCTGGAAATCAGTTTTCGACACATAGTTGGCGTGGCACATGGATGCTAACTCCGGATACTGTATTATTACGATCAATTCGTCAGTCACGGCCCCTGTCGATGTCGAAATATGGTCAGGGTCACGGTCACGGCGGGGTCTGTCGAATGCAACTTTCGTCACGACCAGCCTAAATTTCTCTCAACCATGCTACAAAATTTTGCGTCTCGGATGTCGAAATTTTGAAGGGTGTCACGCCAAAATTCGGTGGTTGTTGAATTGTCGAACTAGTTTCTTTGGGTCACGGGTCACACCCCCTGTCGAATTGATCGAAATAATACAGTACGGTCACATTGCTGGGCCCTCGGAGTTAACAACTGTCAACGTTCTGAAAATAACAGGATATATAATCCCACGTCCGGAGTAGCCAGGTAGCCTAGTCCCCATTGAAGGGCGGGGCAATTTTACGCCGTGAAAAGGCACGAGTTGCGTCCGAAAGGGGCAGAATGCCGAGCAGATGTCAAAAACAAAAGGACTTACCAATTATTTGGTCCTCCGAATAATGTGGCGCGCGGGGCCTGGGCACAATGGAGTATGGGTCAGCAAACAAGCATAAAGGAAGGCAGAAGTTGCCACTTACCTGTACGACGAAACGCGGGGTTAACAAGAGACAGGAAGCGGAAATTAAATGTCAGAATAGGGCAGTGCTGACGGACACGTGACCGTACAGTTCCCCGCGTTTGGGATCAAACGCGCCGCAAACACAATGGTGGGCAGTTCTGAACACGTCGCAAGATGTCTGCGACACTGCGGGCAAGTGCCATGACCGTGGGTTCATGGTATTTGATCGGCAGAGGACCGACACTTGCCATGGCATTGGCCAGGCATTGCACGGATTCCTTTTGTTCTTTGTCAACGTGGGACTTGCGCGGCTTGATATCGGTGATCAATCGGCGATCATTTTGACCTTGTCATCTTCTATTTCTGAGTTTCGTTCGCAGTCGCTTGAGCAGAAAATATGTTGTTCTTCCCATAGCTTAATCCTAAAAAGTCCCTGGGTTGTTATTCATTTTTCTACCACTCCTTGAGGGGCAGCCAATTTTGCCCAGGCCCCAGGGCTCAAGCCGCACTTGAACCAAATTCACTGTATGGCAGGGGGTCGGGGAGATAGAGACTTGTAAAATTTACCTTGGGTGCTCCATGCTTCCCTGACCTTGTTCGTAGTAAGACAACGGCCATCGAGTGGTGGATAAGACGCGACGAGAAATTATGGTGCCGTTCAAACCAGAGTACTGGGCTGTCCCACGCTGACAAAGGAACAAAGAAGTTCATGCAATGCCTGGTCAACGCCATGGCAAGTGTCGGTCCTCTGCCAATCAAATGCCATGAACCCACGGTCATGGCACTTGCCCGCAGTGCGAACAGCCCTGGGATACAGGAGGTGTGTGGTGGCTACCACAGCCACCATCACCATGGGGATAACCAGGCTATGTGTCCAAACACGTCAATGGGCTATGTGGTAGCTAAGAGGGATGCGTACGTGGCGGGTTGTGGCCAAAATGGCACACTGAAATTTGGAAAAAAAGGGTTTCAACCCCTAGTTTGTATAAGTAGTGTATTATTTACTAACTACAAACATTAAAGGTATAAAAGGGACCGAGAAATGTAGTAGAAGGAATATACACCCCTGCCCAGAACTACTCTGTGACTCTCATTTCGCTCTCGCTCACTTATTTGATTCTCGTTGGTTTGAAGGAATTACAGAACAGATTGGAAGGAACGGATTAAACAGAACGGGAATTTCGGTTGAAGCTGGGTTGGTTGGATTTTGGAGGACAAACAACGCACTATTGGATTTTGGACTACACAATAAACTTTGCTTCATCTTCGCACTTGTGGTTTCCTGCCACACGGACCCCGAACCACATCTACAAAAAGCCTTTGATTTTGGTTGATTAGTTGAACTTCTGGATAGGGTTTCAACAATGCACCAACTTCAATCCTTTCATCTGGAGCCCACCGTGAGGGGTGGTTCATTTGATACAAACTTGATTGGGCTGGTCACAATCTTCAACTAGCTCGACAAGCTATTGCTTGCACCAACATTTCTGCGGGCAGAAATTCGGTGCGAGCACCTATCAAATGAGGAAGAGACAAGGTTAGGAATCGAGTTCACGCGCGCCTAACAGCATACGCAGAGAGGAAAAAGACAGAGGCGGGATATTTCAGGCATCGCAGGTGACGCCGGGAGCATCAGCGACAAAGAAGAATATTTACCAGATAAGTTACCTTATGGCAACGAGTCTCTTTTCGACGTTGAGCCACCATTCATCTAAGAAGATTCATTGGATCTAGAATTTATTCTCAGGCCCATCACACCAGAAATAATAACAATGGCAAACATACCACAAGCACCGGCTGGAACCGGTGTAGCAAGTTTCAGAGTACCGTGACCTTGGGAGTCGAACGTCCTGAAGTTCGCGACGGAGGACAAAGAAGATCTGCAGGATTTTATCAAGCAGCTCAATGATATTATCAACCTGGCTCAGATTAGGGATGAACAGGAGATGAAGAGATTGCTTATCAGCTACCTCCCGGCCAAGAAGCGCGAAATAATTTGGAGGGCGCTATTGGAGTACGCAGCAGGGACGAAATATGCGGACTTCAAGAAGGCAGTCTTGAAGGAGGACCTGGATGGGACGCTCGAGGAGTTAGAGTGGTTGTGCATGGAGTATAAGACAATTAAACACAGCAAGGAAGGACGGTTGAAGTGCTTTGGGATGTGTTATCGCGCGCTAGTCGCCAAGCTTAGCAAGGCATCCGCGGTCATCTTGAATAAGGAGGCCTGCCAGCGCTATCTTGATGCGCTTGAGCGTGGATTCGCCAAGACGTTGAGAATGGCGATCAACACACGAAATTTGATCAAGGAGGATTTGCTTCAGCTGGGAGGAAATGCACCTGCTCCTGCTCAAGCGAACATGGTTGATCATCGAAAAGAAGACCTGATTCTCTTCGATGAGCTGATCAAAATGGCGAAGAGGTTGGCAATAAGGGTAGCGCGGAGATGACATGGGGCAAGGAAGAGGAACCCGAGTATAAGCGCTCAGACCGCGTCCCGACTGTTAAGATCGAGTGTCGGAATGCACAGATTGATGAGCTTGGAGGAGAATTATCAGGGCTGAGGGATGCTCTGTTAGTGGCTCAGAAACAGTTGAGGGCAGCGCACAAGGAATTATTGGAAGTGTTTCAAAATTCTAAGGGTACTAGCCCGCCGCACGATGATGTTGCACCACGCGACCAGGGAGCGAGGAACAGCCTGCCCACTATGTACAGCCAGGACAGGCAGTATAATAGGGGGTACGGCATGGGGTATGGTGCACCTATGCAGCATAGCGGATGCTACTGCGATGGCCAAGACCACTTCGTGAAGGAGTGCACAGTGAAGGCGGCACACATCCACAAAGGATGGATCGTGTTGAGGATGACCAGCAGAAGCTGGCAGATGGTGGATATATTCCCCGAGGAAGGGGACCTGCGCCGACTCGAGTTGAAGAGTATTGGCAGCAGAAGGGCGCTGTGGGGCAACACTACAACGAGGTGTTCTATGGAGGAGCTTTGGAGGATGAGCTCGACACACTCAGGGATGAAGTATGCACCTTACACGTCAAGCTCAATCAAGTCCAGACCCGGACACCGCCGTCTTTTAACCAGCCCGTGCCAACCATGCAAATGCAGGCACAGGTTCAACCCTTTGCAAACCAAGCTGAGCCGACACCCACAGTCAACATGGAGAAATTGGGACACACCGTCCTCAACATGATGAAGCTGGGTGGCGCCACTCAAGATCAGTATGTTCATACAGAGCAAAACACGCACCGTAGGACTTGCGGACCCACCAGAGATTTGCCGTACCACCTTGTTCAGCCAGTGGGCGCTGGGGCCCGAACCTCACCAACGTCTGAGAGCAAAGCAGAGTGGTGGTATCTGGATGATTCGAGAAGGGCATATGAATTGAAGGCGCCAGTGCAGAGGGAAGGACTCGCCAGTGAACTGTTGGAATGCATCAACAACACGGAGGTTACAGTTAAATTGGGGGATCTGTTTGGGATGAGCAGAGATCTCAGGGAGGGAGAGAAACTTCAGCTCATCTGTACATGGCAACCGATGAAGGAGCAGGAGCCGAGTGGGCCCTCGGATGCGGTGGAAGTTGAAACTCCTAAAATGGTGAACCTGGCAGGGATGGATAGCCAGTTAATGTGTGATGCAATAGAAGTTGGTGACTTGCCTGAGGTGCAGAAAGTCTTTGTTACCATGCAGAAGGTCGAAGGGTTGCCTGCAGGATCAATGATCATGCAGGACCCATACCTGCAGTACTGGGAAGGATTGAGCAGCGAAGAGGAACCTAAGCAGATATAGGTCGCACATGACTCCATTCCCTTGCGGGTCACCTTCCCATACATCAACAGCCAATGCCCTGTTGAATGTGTGCTGTACTCAGGCTCTCAGATTGTTTCAACATTGCTCGCGCAGGCGCAAGCGTGTGAACTGGTCTGGGATCCCAACATCAATATATTGATGCAGAGTGCAAATGGTCAGCTCGAGAAATCCATGGGACTTGCGAGGAACGTACCATTTTGATAGGGTGAATTGAAGGTTTACCTTCAAGTTCATGTCATCCGTGAGCCTGTGTTACTGTACAAGGTGTTGCTGGGAAGACCATTTGACGTGTTAACGAAGAGCTGTACCAACCACGAGTGGGGGGAGTCAACTGTTGACATTGACCGACCCAACTTCTGGATGTTCATGGACGGTGCCCACCTATGACCATGTCAAAGAGGAAACCAACATGGAAAGTAAAGCCCACATACCAGAAATCCACCAAGGCACCTTGCAATGGGTTTTTTGCAAACCCTCGAAGATCTGACCGTGCCCGGTCAAGGAGAGGAGTTGGTGTTTGTCATTGGGTTGACGGTGAAGGAGAAGGAAAGATCAAGCAGATCTATCAACTTAGAGGAGGGTTAATGACAGTGGAGAAAATCATTGAAGCATATGTATTGGTTTCGAAGGATGCCGAAGGGTTGAATAAAGACGAGGTCGCGACCAATTTGTTTGAGGGATATTGAACACAGTGTAGTGAGGAGTTGGGAGGAGTTCTGCACAAGGTGTTCGCAAACGTTCTGGTTGAACCTGTGAAGAGGTATAAGGACGTTAGAAATGATGAGCGGAAGGAACGCACCTGGCACTAGGCGGACATGGATGTGTCTTGCAGCTGCACGAAGGAAGTTAACTTTGTGCTGTGAGGGCTGTATATGCCCTTCATATGCCCTCACGTAGCATCGCTGGCACAACAGGGATGAAGAAGCACAGCACGGCTATATTGCCAAATCGGGACACACCTGGAAACCACATTCGGACTTCCCACAAACACACTCCTCGACCTATGTCATCGACTGGAACACAAACTACGACCAATAATCCACTGCAGACACCATAAATTCGAGCCCCACCAAGCCTTTTGGCCTGACTCCTGGTCCAGAATCACATGATTTTCTGTCCACTCCCCGACTCGGCCAAAATCCTTTGATGTGCACTAAACACCCCAGCACCAGCAGCATTCCTCGTCCATTGCCCATGCGACACCGCACCAAGAAGCCTCCTGGTCACCAGAAATCACTCAATTCTCACCAACCAATAAGCGACTCTAACGATCGTGCCTGTTAAATCACTCGATTTCCTAGCATTGGACACCCGTTTTGGAGTGCGGGCATTGTTGCCCATCTGTTGCCGTCCCTACAGGCCCCAGGCCTGAGGCCGCCAATGCACCGTAGGATTTTCTGCCTCCATTTGGGCCTGGCCTGAAACAAGGGAGCAAGTCCTCTATAAAATCACTCAATATTTCGACCTTGGAGCCTGAAAATCACTCTCTTAGACCTTGGAATCACATAATTTCCCCAATTCCAGCGGGCCTAGCTTCCCTTTGCGGAAGGAGCGTGTGGTACCAGACACTGGAGGCTGTACAGGCAGCAAAGGGATAAAAGGGCAAGGTTTTTGGATCTTTAGTAAGTAGTTGACCTGTGTATCTCCCTCACCAATACACTCGGTTTACTACCACCACCACATCTAACATTCCCTGCTGCAGCCTCCTGACTGAGGCTTGCTATTGTCCCTCCTCGTGGCCCTCACCATGGTACACCCCACCTAGACACATTGTCCTTTACCAAGGTATCCACATTCATTGACCACACCGTTTATTGACCATCTTCTCGTCTCTTGCGAGATACCTCACACACACACACATCCTCACAGAACACACCGCATCTGCACGACAGCCACCTACACCACTGGTGTCCGTCTCATATTAACCCCCTAGTGGCTGAACGAGCTACAAAGTGAATACCATCTATTTCACATTATAGCATCGCAGTCTGCATCACAGCGTAACGACACCCTCGTCTCCGCCGCCGCTTGCGTCCCGACACTGCCATCTTGCATAACGATGCCCCTGCCTCACGTAGCACCACTGAATTGGTTCCAGCACATGTGGACGGAGGTGTCGCATGAGAAGCTGGGCACGGAGTACGAAGGGTTGTTGCACGAGTTCGCCGAGTTAAAGGAATCTTATGGGTATGAGAGCAAGGGGGCAACATTGTCAAAGAAAGGTCAGCCGGCGGCTGTGTCAGAGTGGATCAAGGACAAATGCAGGTGCAGCAAGTCATTGATAGCTATTGCGGATGTGGACATGTTCGAGAAGGATTGGTGGGGGTGGTGGACAGGGCTGCAGCTGACATGGAGAGCAGTGGGAGAGGATGGGAGGCCTGCGTGGGGAGGGGAGATGGTTGGAGGTTGGGATGGGTTGGTCTGCCTGGGCCAGAAAGGGATGGTGAGTGTCGTGGCGACATTGTATTGGTGGGGCTATGCGGAGAGGGAGAAGGGGCAAAGAAGATGTTGGATGTGTGGCGGGCCGTGGTGGTAGACGTCCGGTGGGTGTTGGGAGGGCTAAAAATGGCGGCGAAGAGCCGGGTGTAATTGCATTCATATGGATTCGCACTATAAAAGTCAAACAACGACTTGTAGCAACTTGTACAGTTCCCGTCATCACTTCTCGGTTACCCGATTAGGCCTAACCAGTCGTCAACTTTCAAAATGATTCAGCACTTGGCCTCATCATTCCTTTCACTCCGAAATCATGTAAATAGGTTGGTATTGAATGTATCTATCCAAATTGTAAGCACTAAGCCCAGACTGCAAAAAATATTTTTCATGCCCGAAAAAATGACCGATCCTGACATCAGCACGATGACATGCAGGTGTCATCATGATTACATATACATTTTGGGCGCGCTATTTCGACGTTCCACGGGCAATTATCCCCTCGTCCCTCATTATATGCTGGGCTGAAAAGCGGTGCACGCAATTTCTTTGTCTTCATTGCCTTGGCTCAATAAACAGAGGAGGTGCTTCCCCCAAGTAAAAAATCACGAGTGAGGTCTCTCTCCTCCCGTTTGCGCTTTTTCCCTGCTTGGATTTCCTACTTGTACTAAATTATTGCGGCCATTTGGTATTCAAAATGACTTACTTCTGTTAATTCCCAATCGGGTGCGAGATCTGGATCCGGATTGACAGGAGTCTGTGAAATGATGGAAGTAGGCGGGGTGGGAGACTTTGGCTGGAGGAGATTAATAACAATTGCTCCAGCTTTCCGAATGATACTGGAGGCTGCCAATACCACGCTCTCAGCATCGGACGCGCTGTCGTCCGCTACGTAGGTGCCATCCTGTTTTAGATCAGCTACTTCGGCGGGATCAACTTCTCCGCGCTTGGCCTGGTGGCGGCGTCTAGCTGCCTTCTGAGATCGGCGGGGCTTGGGCATCTTCTGCGTGTCCTGGAGGTTGCGTCTGGTACACACAAAAATAGATGTCGGCGGCCGCAAAAAAATGACCGATTTTGACAGCCGTGGGAAAAAACACAAAAGTGGTGCCAATCGCATTCTTTTGACCGGTTTGCTTCCAAAAATCAGAAATTTTACAAAGAAATAATTACTATATCGGGCTCCAGACCATTTGCAAGGAAGTGGTGACGGGAACTGTAGACAAGGCAAGTATATAGTCATGTGGTACTCAGACTTGGCACCGAATTTCAGGGATTAGTGCATGTAGGAAGTTGTATTATGCAGAACCACGGCAAGTAGAAGCAAGTTGAGTATAAAATGGATGGGACTACGGATAACGATAGCATGAGATGCACATACGTGCCAAACACAATATACTGGGCTTGCGTGTGGGGAATGACAGGAGGGGGGCAAGACGGGGGTACGAGGGGGGGCGCGCAACCAAAGGATGTGTACAATGACAGGCAGATACGACGTGCAGCAGAACGGCGAGGTGGGAGGGCAGTGCAGCGGCAGGCGGGGGGGTGCGACAGGGGTGGCACAGTGGCAGGCAGTGGCGCAATGGGGGGTGGCACGGCGACTGTCAATGGCACACACGCACAGTGGAGGATGCGCAGGAGCATGCGGCAGCAGGCGGGGGGCAGAAGAAAAAAGCCATGGTGGATAGGAGGGGCTAGTGGGACGTCAAGGGAGCACAATCAGGGAGCAGCGCTGGGCGGGGAGCGGGGAGCGGGGCCAGGGAGCAGGGGGCGGGGGCGGCATGAGTGGCAGCTCCTGGACGCTGATGCCAAACAAGCATAATATTCTGAGCCAGGGTGCCAATAGATGGCACGACCACATCGGAGGCATACAGGGGAAAACAGAAATCGACGGGAAATATGTATCCTGATTGGGAGCAGCACGAACGGGCCAAAAAGGGTGCCCGAACGAGCCAGCCGGAGGGCCCAGGCCAAAATTTTTGCCCAGGCAGCAGTGTAGGAGAACAGGTGGTACTAGCCAGGGCCTGGCTAGCTCCAGGCATAATGCAATCACCCACCCCTGGCTATGGCCATGGCTTTTAGTCTATATATTACAGCTAGGACTTGAGGGTGGGAGTTCTAGATGAATTGGGGGTCAGGGAGATGGGGGAGGAATGCGGGGCGGTGCAGAATTGTCTCCTAGGCTGAGATTTGCCAGGAGTTTGTTAAATGTGAGGCTGTCAGGAGGTAGAGACATGGTGCAGTAAGCGAAGGTATGCCATCAAGTTGCTGATGAGCATGGAGCATGCAATAAGCGATCGACCATGCAGGCAGCTACATGGGACTTCCAAGATTATTGATGAGATTGTCAGATTTTCAATTTAGTTTGCAGGCAAGACAGTTTGAAGCCCCTCTTCAATCATGTATGCTCAAGAGACAGAGGCACAGGCTCCAGGCTGGACACTTAACAAGACAGAGGCCTGGAGAAGCGTATAGAATGGATAAGAGTGTGCAGGACCAAGGATGATGCAGAAGTGGTAAGCGGTAAACAAGAGATGCTGATCCTATTGGTGATGCAGCATGGGGGAAATTCAGTGTAATCATTTTATTCACGAGGAACAAGGGAGCAAATCAGCTATGCTGCAAATCCAACAACGGGGTAATCATTGAGGAGGAGCCACACAATACGTAGTACTACAGGTACCCTAATGCGGATGAGGAATGACAAACTAAAGCAACGAGGCAAATGGACAAAGAGGAACATACCATCAGTAAGGGCGGACCTGAACGAGAGCACCGGAAAAAGCAGCATTGAAGGCAGCGAGGGCAAGATTGAGCATCTTGTAGCTGCACATCAAATTGTGGGATATGCGGTGCACAGCATACCCCGCAACATTGTGATCTTGGGTAATGCCAATGTACCGACCACGGAGGATGCCATACTACAAGGCATTGTTGTTGAGGGCCCCTGGAATGGCCACAAGGTGCTGAGCAGGGACTACAGAGTAAAGCTCCCCTGTGACCCACGGTGCAGCGTTGTGGAGCAAGGGCAACACAGGAACATCGAGGGGAGGGGTCATGGGCACACCGATTGGGGGCGGGAGGACGGGGATTGCCAGGACTGCAGCGGGGGTTGAGGGTGCTGCTTGAAAAAGTGTTAGGGAAGAAGAGCATGAGCAGCACTCAGAAGGCAGCCGAAACCAACTAGATGGGAATGAGCAAATCACAAAATTTAGTGGGGTTCACAGGACATACAGCATGAGGAAGCGAATGTGCAACCTAGTGCCTCCACAGAGGTTGGAATCCCTGTGGAGGCAGCGGGGATGGTAGGCATCTGAGATATTGAGGGAAAATGGAAAGAGAAAGTGCACAAAGGAAGATAAGCTCCATGCAGGTGTTTTATAGCCGCCAAGATGGTGAGCTGATGCATATTAAATAATCAACAAATTCTTGATTCCACCTGCATTGTACACTTGCCGTAGACGACAAAGAAACCTGGTAAGTTCCCTGAGGACAGCGACCCAACTAAGCATGCACAGCAGATTCTGATTGAATAATGGGACGCCCATACAAGCCATGCCAACAGATTCCGAAAGAAAATCAGCGCAACTTGCGTCTCTGGGTGGAAGGCACACAAGAAGAGATTCTGACCCCTCACTTGGATGCATACGTGCAAGCGCACAACATGGGATGGATTTCCGAACGAGTATATCTTCAAACGGTTTGCAATGAGTTCCATGCCCACATTGACTGGAGAATTCCTGATCACAACGAGCCTGTCTTGGAGCCATTTGATTGTTCTGCTGCAATACTGGATGCAGAGCCCTTGTCAGAGGCGGAAGAAATAGTGCAGCAAGCTCGCTGGGAGGTCATTGACATGGTATGTGATGCACTGTGACACGTGACTCTTCTTCTCAATTTTGTTCTTCCCCGTTCTTCCTTGTCTTTATCCTCCTTTCCTCTCTATCTCTGTGTCTCAATTTCTTTACATACATTACACCTCATGAACCTCACTCCACGTACTTCTTGAGCAACCACTCGCACATCTCCCTTCAACATCCCGTGCATCACACCCTCTATTCTTAACTATCTGGTACTCATCTCGGACAACTCGCTTACTTATACCTTTACTCAGCCCACCCCATACTTGTTACCCTTCCTTACCCATGTAGGTACAGCTCTCTTAGTCACTCCCGACCACTTACAGCAATGTCAATGAATCATCATCATCATCCTCATCATCATCATCACCTAGCACATTCGTCGATGGTTGTTATATCGCATCCATCATCGACAGCGACAAACCGCAGGCCTCAACTCACATAAAGACCCATTTGCCGTTTTTCTGGCTAAATTATCTGGATTGTCGCCCCCACTGAAAGCACGTCAAGCCTACCAGCAGCTCATGCGCGAATCACATGTCAAGCTAATTGTGCCATGGTAGCCCAGAAATGGGCCGATGCATGGTGTGATGTGGACCGCAGTGCTATGAGGCAAAATAGATGGTATTCGCTTTGTTCATTCGGCCACTAGGGGGTTAATACGAGATGGACACCAGTGGCGTAGGTGGCTGTCACGCAGAGGTGGTGTGTTCCACGAAGGTGTGTGTGTGTGTGTGTGTGTGTGTGTGTGTGTGAGGTGTCTCGCAAGAGATGAGAAAATAGTCAATGAATGTGGATACATTGGCAAAGCACAATGCATCTAGGTGGGGTGTACCACAGTGAGGGGAACAAGGAGGGGCAAGAGTGAGCCTCGGACAGGAGGCTGCAGTGGGGAACGTTAGATGTGGTGGTGGTGGTGGTGGTGGTAAACCGAGTGTATTGGTGGGGGAGATACACAGGTCGACTGCTTACTAAAGATCCAAAAACCTTGCCCTTTTATCCCTTTGCTGCCTGTACAGCCTCCGGCGTCTGGTACCACACGCTCCTTCTGCAAAGGGAAGCTAGGCCCGCTGGAATTGGGGAAATCATGTGATTCCAAGGTCTAAGAGAGCAATTTTGGGGCTCCAAGGTCGAAATATCGAGTGACTTTATAGAGGACTTGCTCCCTGTTTCAGGCCAGGCCCAAATGGAGGCAGAACATCCCATGGTGTGTCAGTGGCCTTGTGTCTGGGGTCCATAGGGAGGGCAACAGATGGGCAACAATGCCCGCACTTCAAAACGGGTGTCCAATGCTAGGAAATTGAGTGATTTTACAGGCATGATCGTTAGAGTCGCTTATTGTTTGGTGGAAATCAAGTGACTTCTGGTGACCAGGAGGCTTCTTGGTGCAGTGTCGCATGGGCAATGGACGAGGAACGCTGCTGGAGTGCTGGGGTGTTTAGTGCGCATTGAAGTATTTGGCCGGGTCAGGGAGTGGACAGAAAATTGTGCAATTTTGGACCAGGAGTCAGGCCAAAAGGCTCGGTGGGGCTTGAATTAATGGTGTCTGCAGTGGATTATTGGTCATAGTTCATGTCCCAGTCGATGCCCTAGGTCGAGGAGCATGTTTGTGAGAAGTCCGAATGTGGTTTCCAGGTGTGTCCTGATTTGGTGATATAGCCATGCTGTGCTTCTTCATCCCTGTTGTGCCAGCGATTCTATGCAAGGGCATATGCAAGGGCATATGCAGAGCATATACAGCCCTCACAACAGGCAGCAAATGACCTGGAGACGGTTGGATGCAAGGAGCCCAAAGGGGGATTCCATGCACACATCACGCGGGAGGTCCACGCTGCTCTGTCTGAGCATGAAAAGGCGGCCGTGGCTCTGCATGCTAAGGCCAAAGGTGCAGAGGCCAAGGCTTCCTACAAGAAGGCTCTCACCGACCCACCCTCTAACACTCCCACAGATCGCCAAATATTTGTCACTGTTATATCTGTGCACTTGGGCTTGAATACCCCTGGTCACACTCCAGTCACACTCCGGTCCCACTCCGCTTCCGGTCCTCCCAACCTCTGGAGTTCTGTCGCATCTCAGGTTTTCACGCAATGAAAGATTACTGAGTGTTTCCCATCTCTTGCTTCATCTTCTATCCTCCCCTTCTGTCCTCCGGATTTCGGACCTTCGGACTGGTCCGGAGCTGGCTCGGATGGTTTCGGACTATTGGGCCTATTACTCTATCACATATTACTAAGTGTTTTCCATTTATCTGTTTATCTGATCTTCTCAACTTCTCGTTTATTGTCTTGTCTTACTCAGCTAACTTATTTGTCCATATATGGACTCTCACTTATTGTTATGTTTTTGGTCATGTTACATTACCTTATTAGGTTAACGATAACAGACTTAGCATAAATACACTTCAATATCCTCATGTACTTCAGCTGTAAAATTAACATTGTTTCCATGTTTCCTTTCATGGACTGAGACCAACCACTTCACCATCTTGTCTTTGGCTCGACTCCGGAGATGCACCAAACCTCCAGACGTCCTCTTCATCCTTCCTCTTCACTTCCACTCCCTCTCTGACCTCCGACCTCCAGACCTCCGGTTCCCATGCTCCTCCAATCCTCATCTGTCTTCCCCGGATCATATCGCGGACCTTCTGTTTGTTTATGGAATTCTTCTGGGAGCAGGGCTCCGACTGGGTTGCCTTTTCCGGAGTAGCCTCATTTAGCTTGACTCCATGTCATGGAGCTTTTCCAGTCCGTCTCGACTCTTGTTTCGGCTTGGATGCCAGACTGTCACACACCCTTCTGAGCTGTGGTGCTTACAAGAATAGCTGACATCTTTGGACTCCGTTCCAGTCTCCAGTTTCCAGACTTGTGCCGGACCAGACCCCTGCGGGCTCCGAGTCCTTCCTCCCTCTGGCTCAGGATATAACAGTCACTCGATGTCTGCTCGATTGGTGACTGTGCTGAAACACTGCTTTGCAGGTGTCTTGATACGCTCCCAGATTTCATAACACCAATTTGCGAGGGATCAAGGAATATACAGGTTGCCATTCGCTTCTAATAGTCGGCAGGCCAATGCCAAAGTTTTGGTGGTGAATTGAGGACAGTCCAGTAAGTTCACCGCTGTACTGATAGAGCTATTTTCTGACCGTTTCACAGTGTTGCATATGGACAGAACAAAGCCACGTCACACTGCCATTTCCTTCAGTGGGACAGGGATCATTTCACTCGCCATGTACTCAAATTTATGATTGAATACCTGTGTACAGCATTCAGTAAGCCTTACAATGAGTTCACTGGTCAGTAACTGATGGAATTTCCAGCTCCTGCGGATCACAAGGCGGCGGCACTGGATACATTCAACTTAGCTGCTGCAAAGTACACAATTGGCTCTGACTCATCGGATTCAGAGTCAGGCTCCGAGTCAGATGTGAGCCTTGCCCTGAAGAAGAAGAAGAAATCGGGGACAGAAGGCAGCCAAGGAAAGGAGGCAGAACCTGGCAAGGGGACAGAAGCAGAAGCGCCCCTCGAGCACCACAGACACTCTCGCTTTGCAGCCTGCACCTTCCCCTCAGCTACCAGATACCTCCCCTTCGGATTTGTCATTTTCAAGGATCCTATGGCAGGGATCCCGTATGAGCTGCTGACGTACGAGCAGCAGTGCATGCACAATGTACTGAGAAACAAGGTGTTAGCTGAACAGATTGACACTCGAATGCCACCATCACCAGAAGCCCCACCTCTGCCTCCATTTCCATGTCCACGTCTGAGGAAGCTGAAGGCGCCAGTCGTGCTACGTCACTCTGTGCGGTTCGCCGAAGGGCCAGAGATTCAGGAGGATGGGATAGAGTTGGAATGTCCTGCGACGTCGCTGAGCTCTGTTTCCCAGCCGGATGCACCTGAGGACTCGGAAATGGATGTGGAGATGTCACAATCTTCTGTGGGCGAGGCATTCAAGAGACAGCTCAGCACCGAGTGGGACGATAGCACCAATGGTGATGGTGATGGTGATGGTAGTCGCTCTGGCATCCTGTTGTCACCTGACATTGTGATGACGCCTCCTGCCAACAGTGTCGCCACTGGGGAACCTGCCACCATCAACCGCACAGGTGCCATTATTGTGCCTGTTGCCACCGCTGCTGCACCCATCTCTGCCATCTCCACACCCCCCACCAACAGTGTCACCGCTGGGGACCCTGCCGCCATCAACCGCACAGGCACGATCATTGCACTCATTGCTGCCGCCATGCCCATCCCCACCATCTCTGTGCCCCCCACCAACAGCGTCACCGCTGGAGACCCTGCCGCCATCAACCACATGGGCACGATCATTTTGGCCATTGCTGCCACCACGCCCATCCCTGCCATCTCTGGGACCACACTTCAATGCGGTGTTGGCCACATGGGCTCAACTGGAGCTCGCATGTAAATTCGAAATGCCCCCCCACAAACTGTCCGCAAAGGGTCGACCGGAGCATGTCACCAAGTAGATTGCTAGGGCATGAGGGCAGAAAAAAGGGCGCCTCCTGTGACGAATCCAGGCGCATATGCCAAGGGTTGGTGGGGCTGGTCGGATTCTCTGCAGCTGGATTGGCGTGTGAAGGACTCAGATGGGATGTGGGAGGTTGGCAAATCATACGAGGGCGAGTGGGATGACAAACTGCTGCGTTGGGGGCCAAACAGGACATTGAGTGTGGTGGCCAGCCTGTATTTCTGGGGTTGTGCCATTGAAGGACATCAGAGCTACACAACGCATGGGAGGTTGCCGTGGTCGACGTTGCATGGGTTCTCGAGGACCTCGTGTCTTTCCATGAGCAATTTAAAAGGTGTCATTGATATTTTTTGCATATAGTAATGCTACAGTGAATCTTATACCCATTGTTCGAATCTATGGCTTTGCTCCTGGTTTTTCTTTTCTTTGGGTTTTGTTTCGGTGTTCTGGTCTTTCCCTTTTTTCTCTAAGTCCATCCGCATGTGATGGGTACTCGCATTTGCCAGTGGCCAAACAGCAACAAATAAATGCTCTGCTGGGATGCAGAGCTGGGAGTAAGAGATGATAAGGATGTAAGGTATCCCCCATCCATCCTCGACAAACGTCACATGGAATTCCCTTATCTGGTGAAACAGACAAAAGTGATAATAATTGGAACCACTAGGGATGTTAGAGCAAATCGCTTCGACCAGATTACAGAGATACATACAAGGCATCCACAGAATAAAATCTGGGTCTCCCCGGCGCTTGTGTGTTGAGGAGTTACACCATTAAGCAAGCCATGTCAACTCCCATCAACCGCGATCAATTAATGATCTAAACCAATGTTGCTGCCCAAATTGCTGACTCCTCAACCCATGAGGACTGGGCAGGGCCAAATATTATTCCATAGGTTCTTTACTTCTATTACTGCAATCTGGTCGAAGGGATTTACACTAAACAGCCTAACGGTTCCAATAATAATTCTTTTTGTCTGTTTTGCAGGTAAGGTGATACCACGTGACATTTGTCGAGGATGCATGGGGGATACCTTAATAAAATGAAAAAGCAAAAAAAAAAAAAAAAAATTGAGCGCTGTGAGGGGATATAAACACTTATGGAGCACTGGCAGCAGCCCGGAGCCCAGAAAAACGCGGATTGTAATGGTTCGGGGGCCTGTGGTGTCGTGATTAAGCAAGAATTGAGGACCTTGAGCAATCTGCACATATCTTGAATTGTTGACAACATATCTCACCCAAACCTAGAGCCCAGGAAATCTGCCAAATGCCGGGGCAATCTGAAATGGCCAGGGTCCAGGGCTGCAGGCACTGCAGAGCTGCGACTTGGGGGCAAGCACAAACAGCCAACATCCATGATGGGCAAAGAACCGCCCCACAGCCAGCAGAAGCCCAGAAAAACCCCCAAATGGAAAAATGCACAGGGAAAGCCGGGGGAACCAGCAGTGTTCCAGGTGTATTTGGGGGCCGAATAGACAGCCAAATGGGGATAGAGATGTGAATGAACATTATAAACCACACAGGCAAGGGGAAGCTGGGGATCAGCGGTCAAAGCGAGTGTTAGGGGTCACGTTGTGATGCGGACTGCGGTGCTATGATGTAAAATAGATGGTGTTCACGGTGTAGCTCGTTCAGCCACTAGGGTGTTTTACGCAATGGAAACCCGGTAGCGGGGTGCGCTATAGAGCAGGACGCGGTGTGTCCTTGGGTGAGCGGGTGTGTCCGGTGGTGTCTCGGGAGAGAGACAAGATCTGTTAGTAAACTGTGCGGTAAAGGAGTGTGAATACTTCAGCAGGCGAGGATGTCTCCAAGGTGGATGCATCGCAGTGAAAGGTGCGAGGATGAATCAGAGCGAGCCTGAAGTCGAAGGCTGCAGCGGAGGACGATAGGTGTGAACTGAGTTTATTGGTGGGGATTAGGTGATGGGGAGTAGAGTACATGGGGGGGGGGTATTGAGGGGGGGGATCTCTTTCTACAGTGCTAGAATAGTGTTCCTTTTATACCTTTGGCTTGCACAGCCCCAGGTCCCGGTACCATGTGGTCCCTCACATTGTGAGTCATAGGAGACCCGCTTGAATCGGCGAAATTGTGTGATTCTGAGGTCCAAGAGGGCAATTTTGGGGCTCCAAGGTCGAAATATCGAGCAATTTTATAGAGGACTCGCTCCCATGTTTCAGGCCAAGCCCAAATGGAGGCAGAACATCCCGTGGCCTCGGGCCTGGGGTTCGTAGGGAGGGCAACGGACGGGCAACGATGCCTGCACTCCAAAATGGGTGTCCAATGCTAGGAAATCGAGTGATTTTACAGGCACGGTCTTCAGAGTCGCTTATTGTTTGGTGAGAATCGAGCAATTTCTGGGAACCAGGAGGCTTCTGGGCGCGGTGTTGCATGGCAATGGACGAGGTAGGCTGCTGGTGCTGGGGCGTTTATTGCACATTGAAGGATTTTGGCTGGGTCGGGGAGTGGAGAGGAAATTGTGCGATTTTGGACCAAGAGTCAGGCCGGAAGGCTCAGTGGGGCTCGAATTGATGGTGTCTGCAGTGGATTATTGGTCGTAGTTCATGTCCCAGTCAATGCCTAGGTCGAGGAGTGTGTTTGTGGGAAGTCCGAATGTGGTTTCCAGGTGCGTCCCGATTTGGTGATATAGCCATGCTGTGTTTCTTCATCCCCGTTCTGATGATGGTGCTATGCGAGGGCATATGCAGAGCATATACAGCCCTCACACCTCCTTCATACTTTTAAAATATTGACCATCCCTGGTCGATGACACCTATAAAAGGCTAAACGGATCCAAAGACAACAACTCTCCTTTTCCCAACACCAATGTCATCTCGTGATCTTTGAGAAATCACAAATTTCCTGCCGACGCTGCCATCAAGAAAATGGCTCGTATGAGAATGGGTGCCGCAGATTCATAGAGCTGTAGGGTTAACCCATGTGATGCTGCATGGACCGGATGGCATTACATCACGAAATCGAATGATTCTTGTGGATCACAAGTGGCTGTGCATGGATCCTGATGATTCTTCGAATAGGATGGTTTGAGAGCCTGCCAAGTGTTCAAGCGGAAGGGCAAGTCGGCAGTGGATTTTGGTGGCATGTGTGCTGCAGAATCGCTCCAGCGTGCGTTGGGCGTCTGGTCACCAACCCAAATATGTCCAAACCGTCTGGGTACTGGGCAAAATCACTCAATTTTCAGCTGAAGAACTCCGATTTTTGCCGGATTCTGAGGCCAGATACGGGATGCAAGCTGTGTGCTGAAAATTGGCGGGTGGATGGCTGATGTGGGGATGATAACAACTCCTGTCCAGGGGCCATACACAATATGCTGTTGACGACAGGGTCCTGTGTAGCCTCGCATTGCTGCCGGTTTTCCACTAGAACTCCTAGTCACCGAACCGAAGCAAATCTTCGTAGGAGCAAAAAATCCAGGGATTTTGGTAGCCGGAGCAAGCAGACTCCTGTGAACTGCAAAAAAAATTGTGTGATTCTGGGTTGGGGGGGCAGGGGTATGCTGAATTGGCGGACAAAGCAGAGGCTGCGGAATGTGTGGTACTGATCCCGAGCGGTGCAAACCAGGGTTGGTCAAAGCTGTCCGAACTTCTCTTGAGGAGCTGTAAAGCCAGTGTGGCCCATGACCACCAAAATTCTGCTAGCGGAGATTATAATGCAAAAGCATCGGCTATACTTGTTTTGACCAATGGTGGTGTCCTCAATAAAACTGCGGTGGTGGGGTGGTCAAGGAATGGTGGTAGGTGCAGGAATAGTGCAGGAGAAATGACTGGCTGCTCGATGTGGTGTGTACCGAGTCCTAGGATAGGTGCTGGGCCGAGTTCTCCTCTCGTGAATGTGGGTCATGCAATACTTTCTTCTTCGTCAATTCCCTCCCGTGATTTTTGTTGTCCGATTTGCAGTGCAATAACTTGTTGCTTCTTTCATCATCTATCCTCAAAACCGACACATCCAAGGGTGATCAATCCCTGGAATATGGCTGTTGCTATCTCAAGGGATTTTTCTGCCTGCCCATGTTTGGGAATGAGGAGGTCAGCACGATTCCTCCCAAATTCCGTCGTTAATGGTCGCTGCGAACACCATTATGTTGTAGTGTCGTGAAATGCATTTGTACTGGCAGCGCTGGTCCCGGGCAATATCGTCGGCTATGGGTTGATGGCAATATTTCCGCTGCAATATCGTGGGCAAAATACGGTGGCCACCGTTTTGTCGCTGTGCTAGATGTCGGGCACGTCGCAATGGCAATATCTTGGGTCGAATGCTGAGCTGCGGGATGATGGTAATATTTCCGCTGCAATATCGTGGGCAAAATTGTGGTGGCCATCGTTTCGTTACTGTGCTGGGTCTCAGGTACGTCGCAATGGCAATATCCTGGGCCAAATGCTGAGCTGTGGGTTGATGGTAATATTTCCGCTGCAATATCGTGGGCAAAAATTGTGGTGGCCACCGTTTCGTTACTGTGTCTCGGGTACATTGCAATGGCAATATCTCTGGTCGATGCTGAGCTATGGCGATGTGTCCATGGATTTCTTTGGTGAGGTCGAGGCGTAGGGCGATAGTGAATGGATGCTAGGTCACCTGACCGACGTCGGAGTGGCTGCCTCTGGCATGGAATTGTCAGTGCAAGGGCCCAGTCTCTGTCCCGCAGAAAATCACATGATTTTCCGACATTTTAACCTTCGGGAAACCGCTGAATCCATCACCACAGATTCTATTTCCGTGGAGTTGAGCCGCGGATCACTGTTCCACAATGAATCGCATCCGAGTCGGAAAAAGTTGTCCAGTGCCGCAACACATGTGCGAAAGCAATGTGTTCTTCATTCCTGCCCCTCCTTCTCACAATGTTTCCGACCCGCTGGCAATCTGTGTCTCTGTGCAACCCTGTTGTCACATCCGAATTCGGCTCCTGATGGCGCTTGGAATATAAGCTTTTTCCCAGCTCGATCGGCCGCTATAGTTGCCTGTGGTTTGTGACTGACTCCTCGTGGCACGAAATTTTTCATCTTCCCACCATCTTTGTACTCCTTCCACTTCCTCTGTCTTTCCTCCTCTTGCACACAGCCGCTCCACCGCATGTCAAGCACTACCTCCCATTCTCCTCCTCCCCCGCTGATCATGCCCCCGAAAAATGCGAAAACCAGCTCTTTATCTAAGCCCTCCGGCCGTGTCGGGAAGCGCAAAAATGACTTGTGTGTTTCTTCTTCTCTTTTCTGATATCCTCCTTGCTGACTCTTGCCCAATGTGAGCAGGGATGACCTCGAAGTGCCGTTGACCGGGCCCGAAGATGATGCAGTCGCCCCTGAGCGCCAACAACCTCGTCGCACTGTCAAGAAGGCCAAAATGACACCAAGCTATGGCCCCGCGTTCCCCACCTCAAGGGATACGGATGTGGTTCCCAGTGCCAGGGTTGGCATATCGCCGTTGTCGCAAAAGGCTGCTGTCCTGCCCAAGTCTGCAGAAAAATGCTTCCGAGGCCGTGATATTCCTCGTGCATGCACTGGCTTTTGTCCCTTCTCTTCCCTGAACCCTATCTGCCACCAGGAGATCTCCCATTGAGTATGGTTATGGTCGGAGTTTCCGACGCATCGTTCGATTTTACGCCTGCCGTAGTGTACGATCTCGAGGAGTCCTCCCTAGAATCGTGCAGTGACCATGAGCTTGCGATATATTATCGTGGTCTGCTCTATTTGGAGGATTCACCGCGCCTATTCCATTGGGGGCACTTCGAGGGAGACAAGTGGAAATCCTTTGGCAGCAAGTTGAGTGCCATCTTGCAGGCTCTGGGAGGCGCCGAGACCCCGGCTGCTTGCTTCACTGCAGTACGCGCCTATTTCTGCCATCTCAACCAGGCTCGCGTTCTTTATCCCACTCTTCAACCATACGTCTCTGAAACCATCGCCGTTGATCATCCCCTTGTCGTTGCCGAGGTGGGCCCACGCCCCGAGTGCAAGGTCCTGGAGCCTGAGCCGTCCTTTTCGATGGTGAATAGTGATGAGGCATTGGATGATGCCGACAATGCAGAGCAAGATCGCCAGTTCTTGGAAATCCAGCGTGTCCATAATGAGCGCCGGGCGTTGATTCTCCTAGAGGTAAAGAATCGCCACCGGCAGGAGTTACGCAACTGGAGCAAGCACCGCAATGTTATTGTGGAACACCTTCTGCTCCGCGAGCAAGTACGTCACGAGGAGGTCGAGCGGTACAACCGGCAGCACACGGAAATGCTTCGCGAGAACCACCGAGTCATCAACTCCCTCAGCGAGCTTGGCTTTATCTTGCATATGAATCGGTCAGCCCTCTTTGCACGGCTCACCATGCTCTGAAGACCGAGGGTGTGGATGCCAATGGTGCGCTGAAGCTAGCCCTCAACAAGTCCTGGCGCTGTAAACCCGCTAAGGCTTCTTCTTTGTCGAATGCTGCGGGCGATCCAGGCTCCCAAAATCGTATGATTCTCGCTCCCGGCCCTTCTCATCTGCTAGTGCCTGTTGGATTTACGGCCTCTGGATCGTCTGCTGAATCGGGTAAGTCTGCCTCTGCTGTTTCCTTGTGAAGTACAGGTGATTGACAGTACTTCTTCAGCCGTTTCCCACGACGTCCCTATCATTGCCGATGCAAATGACCTGGAGGCTGACAACTTCCTTCAGGACGCTAAATCGGCGGCTGATCCTGATGTTGATGGGCTGCACAATAGCGATGAACACTCTGCCCAGGACTGTTCGAAGTCCAAGAAAAAGGGCAAGGGGAAGCAGCTGGTTCGGGACTCTGCTAAAATGTTCATTCCCACACCTCCCTGCTTGTCCGGTGTCAAAGCTCTGACCATTAATTCTCGACTCTTCGACGTCAGGTACCATGGGCGTGAGCCTATGAACTGGGAGCCTCCGTCTGCTATTCCTACCTCCAAGGATCGATCTGGGAGTGCGCGGACAAAACCCGAGTGTGTCACGACCAGAGGTTGGCAGTGGAGTCGTATTCCGGGGATGGAGCATCTGGCTGAGGGGATGGAGGCGGACGGGATCGCCATGCGATGGTTGCCAGCGCTGGTGTATTTTACCCGTGGTTGCGTGAGTTCCTCTTCGTCTCCTTCATACTTTTGATCTGATCCTGCTCCGTCCGTGTTTCCGCAGGGTTGTACCCTATGCTTTGCTGAGGGCTTCGCCTGTATTCGGATCTGGACCGGGCCTGACCTCGACATGTCCTGTGTCCGCTGTTTATCCGCACGCCATAAATGTACGCTGTACGTTCCAAAGGAAGACGAGAGCCCCTTCGACTTCGGAATATACCAGTGCGAAATCGCGAGATTTTCTTGGTTATTATTTCCTGACCCTTCCTTCAGATGGCCGTATCTTCCTGCTCAATGGGAAGCTGTACGAGCATATCATCTGCCACAACACTTGGCTCTTCACCCAAGTCCTTGGGCGTAACATGACAGATGTCGCACTCGGACTTGTTGTTGCGATGCGTGAGAACGGGGTCCCCCCGCCAGTCAATGACGGTCATATACACCGCCAACTCTCCTCTCCGCATCCCCGAACCTCTCCCCTGTGGGTATTGCTGCTGCAGCTGCAACCTCCATCGCGAATGTGGCCTCCGCTTTCACCCTGTTCCTTGATGCTGCGAATAATGCTCGCCGTGAACTTCGTTGACCACGTCTTTCCTGCAATTGCAAAGCTTGTGGATGTCTTTGAGCAGACATCGTGTCAGCTCAACTCACAGCTGGCATTGATCAATCGCAACGCTCTGCAGCGGGTTGAGGGTGAAACACGAGATGAGCACTACTCCGAGGACTCGGAGGGAGCTGGCCAAGGGGACGAGTGGGCGGGGGATGGAACAGACGAGGACGTTCGCATGCGTGGTGTGAGGGCTCGGGCGCGAACAATGCATCTGAGATGGGTGGCTGTAGAAGCAGTGAGACGGCTCCGGATGGTGGAGAATGCGAATCGAGAATGTTCCTAGCAATATTACGGTCGCATTGGATATGGTGGCAGAGGTCGTGACGGGTGCTTCTTCTGTGCCGGCAGCACCTGTGGCTACTCCACCTTATATGTTCCATTCCTTGCCGTCTATCTTCAAGCATTGTGTGTTGCCCAATTTCCTGTCCCCTTTTTGGCCTCCTGCTTATCCCCCTTTTCACAGCTTCTGTCTTCTTCGGCTCCCAGACTTCTCCCCCAAAAACTCCATCCGGGCTGAGTCACAAGTTCTTGTCTTTGTGGATACCATCCGCTGCATTGGCGTCTCCCACTACGGCCGAGTCCGGAGATACATCTCTCCCAGGCGCCTTTGGAATGCCTGAACACCTGGCGTCGCCAGCACTGCCTTTGTCTAGGAAAACATTGCCCGATGATGTGCAGGTGGATTCGCGTGTAGATGGAAGTAGCACGGCGGGGCCGCCAGTGGGCAGTAGTAATGGGCTCCAGTTGTGGCGGAGGTTTCTCTGCGACCAGTTTTCTTGTTTTCTACTTTCATTACGCCTGAGTTCCGCAGCGGTGGCTGCGCAAGCAGGGCTGAAAAAAAAAAACCCCCCACCAAATTGATAACCTGTTGTGTTTTCGAAGGACCTAGTTCCTTTGTGTTTTCTTGGACCCTCCTTCGTACTTTGGATAGTCGCATGTATACTGAAATGAACATGGAGGATGATGATCGTGTGATGCTTGAACACAGAATCTCCGGATTCCTCGACTCGGATGAATCAACATCTCGACTCGACTCCTACGCCCATCTGAGCGAAATCACATGTTTCTCTTTCAGAGTCTCGGTAATCCACACAATTCCTTAGGGCACCCGTCGTTCCCTTCGAACGATCCAAAATAAGCTCGAGTCCAGAATGGGCATTCTACCGAGCCGATGCAATCGTGAAATCATAGTTTCGGCACTCGGAGGCTTCACCGGTTGCAGAAGATCATTCCAGAGTGGAAATCTCGCCTGCATGGGGAGTTCTACAATCAAAAATCGCGCGATTTTTCCGGTCAATGCTCCTGTGATTTCGAGATCTTTCCCATCAGGAAGCACCTGTCAGATGATCTCGAAATGAGGTCAATTCCTGATTGCACAAATATCGAGGCCATCGAAAGCGGTTGGATTTGTTCTCGAGTGTGACAAGGTCCTGATGTCTATATCTCCTTCAAGGGCCACCAAAAGCGATTAATTCACTCCTGGGTGTGACGAAGCCCTTGAGATTGATATCTCCTGTGATTGGAATAGATGTGCTGGATCGAGAATGAAGTTCGGGCCACCGAAAGCGACTGATTAGCTTCCGGGTGTGAAAAGCCCTTGAATTCTATATCTCCTGTGGTTGGAATAGATGTGCTGGGGGAACCACGTTCAAGGGCTGCCAAAATCGATTGATTTACTTCCGGTGTAACAAGGCTGTTTGTCCAAATTCTGCTTCCAAAATATGAGCTGGGGGAGGCAGCCACAACAAGGATTGCTCTCGAGGACTGAGTTGTCATCCGACCTGGGTGCAGCATCGGAAGTGGCTGTGCTGACTCTGTACACAAATCATGTGATTTCCCATGCTCGAGCGTACATCCTGGGTACTTCATGTCCCACTTCTCAGCCTTGGAGTTCGAGCACCATAAGTGCCAGCTTTATGCTCAATTTTTCCATCCCCTTTTGCACTGACAGTTGTGAGCATATTTCATCGTGGTATCCCACAGAAAATGCGGCAGTAGTCGAGGGCTGGGAGCAAATGAGGGCGAGTCGAGCAAAGCCAGATTCGTGGGTAGCACTCCTTCCTGCGAAATCACCGTGCTAGGACTGGGATGATTTGTGTCGTGGAAAGTGGAGGCATGCTTGGCTGTATACGAAAATCACTCGATTCTGTGGCCAGGATCACAAGATCGATGGGAGTAGTCACGAAATGAGGATTGACTAGCAATCACAAATGATGTGTCCGTGCCGCTTGCGGAACACACCACAAAGAAATGAAGTTTGGCGCCACAGGCGCAGTATCCGGTGTCCAACAGGGTGGTCTCTGGTGAACCCGCTTGCCCTGTGCCCTCGCAGGTAGATCCTGCCGTTAAATCGATTTCGGTATCTGGGTTGTCGATTGCTTGTTCAAGTTTGAAAATCACTTGATTTTCGTGCCGGACCGCCGGGTCGGAGCCTAAATCCTAGTTGGGTACGAAAATCGTGTGATTTTCCGATCGCGTGCCGGTGCCGATGTGCTGTATATCCTCTCAAAAAACCGAGAGTCCTTTGCAGAGTTGGGGGATGATGTCATGATCCACCCGACCCGGGGGAGCAGAGCTTTATTCTGCTCAACCTTGTGCACCTGGAACATAAGCTCCGTGTACTATCTGGTCGAAGCAGTGGTCTGGGCATGGGAAGGATGGAAGATTCGACCACGTTGTCGGATCAACAATACAAGTGGGGCTTCATCAACAATTTTGACCTGGTCCAGCACTCCAATCAAGAACTTGAGGCTCCTGATTACTCCGAATTCGTGTCAGATGCTGTTCCGGGATCCTCGACCAATAATGTGTATGTCATTATGCACGACATTGCTCCGAATCCGGACAATTCTGATTGCTGATACTTCAACCACGAGAAAGTGCTTCATGATCAGACTTCCCCAATAGTAGCTCTGTGCTTCTGGGGAAATCGCGCAAAGTCCTGACTCCATGAGGGCTATGATTATGATGCAATCAAGAACTCCTCGCCAAAGTGCCAGATTGTCAATCGTTGATCGAATTTGGATGGGGGTGGGAGTGATGGTGCCGGAGTCCGTGCAACGGTTTCCGCAGTAAATGGTGAGGATGGCAAGGTGGCTGGCTGAGTCCCAATCTGGCACTGGTTTCCACCACTCCGGTGTTATAACCCCTTTCGACTTTCAAGTCTTTCCTTCAAAACTCGTGTGCTGGTCCTTTTCTCCATTGTCACAGTCACGGCTGTACATGGTTGGC
>JARKIE010000728.1:0-27135 GCA_029378255.1 Mycena rosella
CAGAACACGGGGAAATCCCCATCCCATCCTGCAGGCTCTTCCCCGCATCGCGCTGTGCAGCCTATCACCCAGCCGTCGTTCTCCCCTGCTCGGGCGACGCGAGGCCGTCCAGCGCGCAGTCATGGGCGAGGTCGTGGCGCAGGACCGGGGAACACACAGGTGCGCAGTACAACTGCCGACGACGGTGATTTCTTTGGACCCACCTTGCCGACTTCAAGTTCCGCTCCTCCGCGCACCATGGCCACACGATCCAGTACAGTTTCGCAACCCCCCACACACCCTTTCATTTATGATCCGCATCCACTCCCGTCCACATCACAACCTCCCCTGCTGACACAGCCTGCATCGCGCATGCCATATTACCCCCCGAGCTACTCTCATCCTCAACCGCCACTACCTACCTCGCAGCCGCAGCCGCCTGCATCCCAAATTCCATATTACTCCCACAGTTACTCCTATTACCCGCCCGTTGGCACTGATTACCGCCAGATATACCCGATGTACACACTACCACCCCGCTATTATCCTCCTGCTGCGCCAAGTACTCAGAACGAAAATAAATAAATGTCTGTACTGTAATATTAAACATGATCTGAATACTCCATCCCTCCACCCAGCGATCCAAGCCCGGGATAGCGTTGCTCGTGAGCATCCCCGTCGTCGGTATCATTGAACCCATCTCGCCCAAGTGGGTTCTCGTCCACACGGTCAAAAGCCGATCCATTGACCAGTGGGTCATCTGGGTCGAGTTCACCTTCACCTTCGCCTTCAGGAGCACCCACCGGGTATCCTGCCGCTGGGTCCCATGCCGTTGCACGGATGAACTCGCGAAACTTCCCGCAGTTCAATATTTGTGCACCCGTGTCAAATGAGTCGATGATGGCACTGACTTGGGGGCTCGCAATACCTTTCTTGTTCACCTTCAGTGGCGCATAAACTGGCCGATTCGGAGTGAGGACATGGAGCTGAGCGTCCACCATCGTCTCGACAAGCAGACGAAGGTCCTGACCGACGTCTACCTCTTTGTGCCTCCGAGCTCGATCTGCAAACCCGAACGTGCGGGCAAATTTGTGGCTAACTTCACGGAATGCTTCCACAGGTGCGGAGCCCTTCTCGATGATGTACTTTACCGTAACGCCTGCGCCCTTTGCAATATTAGCGCTGATATGGGTGTGTAAGATTTTATTGCTATGCCGCAGGAGTGAGAGAATAAATACCTTGACCCAAAAATTGTTCTGCTCCAGATAGAGATCGCTCGCAATGGCTCGGCCTCGAATACCGAATCGATCATAGAATCAGGCTTGCTCCTTGGCCGCTTGCATCTCAGGTGTAAGTTCATACTTCCATTGAAGGAGTATTTCGATGCATTCCCGAGCATAGTTGTGCAGCCCAGCGCCGCGGAATGAGAAGGCCCAGTATTTCAAGACACGGAGGACTACTCCGGCGTCTTTGAATGCAACAGCACGCTCGAAGACACAGAAGATCAGTGCATCCCGGATGAAGTATTGAGAATGAGCGTAATAGTCGTCATTCACATTTTTAGCGCGCTCCGCATTTATGGCCACTGTGAAGTCTGTTACGAAGTCTCGAGCAAACTGAGTGAGTTCCATTAGCGTCGGCCTCCATTTCGCAAGGCCGGCCCAGCGTTTGATATTTTTCTGGAGCCTGTGTGCGAACTGAGTGAGCCATGATGGTATGGCGAAGGAATTTAAAGATGCTTACATGACTTCGTAAAGAATCCGTGACACCAATGAGTGCCGTATGAGTGCCTTTGCATCAGCATAGTTAGGCTTCTCGGCGTCCCATGTGCGATTCAAAAGCCCCTTGTGCTTTACAAGGGAGCCGGGGTCGAGGACCGAATCACCGAAATGCAGCCGCATGATCATATGCGTCGCATTTAATGCAAAATGCCACAAAGCACTCAGCTCTTCGACGTATTCAAGGCGCTCCATGCCGTTGATGTCGTCCATCCGGTCCTTGCGCGCCCCACGAATGTTATTCGAGGTCAACCAATCCCCCACAATTATCCGTGCTTTAGCCGCCCACTGGGACTCATCAAGGCCACTGAGCTCCTGTAGCGCCTTGAACATCTGGATGATCCCTTTTTTCGACCCCTCATTCACATCAAACACCCCGGCAGGTCTGCCGTCGCTTTTTTCAGGTGGTAACGGTCGATCGGTTGTGATGAAGTCCTCCGCGGCCTTTAGCATCGCGTCCCGGTCCTCCCAATCTTGGCTACCCGGGCAATACGCGAGGATGAGCGTCATGACCAGACCAGCGAAGGATGAAAGCATTTTTTCGTCATCATCCTCGGTGGGGAGGATGTCGGCTCCCGTTGCCGCTGCACGCTTCCCGCGACGCTCTTTTTTCGCGCCGAGGTCCTCCGCCACCGGATCCGCATGGGGCAGCGCAATAACGGCGACGTTTGTGGCATGGATCATGGAGTTTTTGTTGAATAGCCATTGCTGGGATTTGCGAAGAAAAATGTTGATATTGTCAAAGATGATGTAAAATACGCTGGAGCCTTGCATGAGGTTAACTGCGTGCGCAACGGCATCCTCTGAAAGGATCTTCTTGAGGCGTTCGATCGTTGTGATGGAAACACAGGCACCCGCGTTGCTCAGGGTGCCCAAGATGCGAGAGCTCGTTCCGCCAATCTCAAGGAAAAGGCCGAGGATCATTGGGAAAAGGTTGGTGCCGGTGTTACGTGTGAATGCCATGATACTAAAGACAAATACAAGGGCCTAGAGACAATCAGCCGGATGTAAAGCGACAGAACGAACGGTACTCACGAAGGTAGCATTACGGGCAAGGCCCATGTCCTTCCAAAAGCCCCCTGTCTCGCCTGCAAATTCGTCGGCCTCCTCCGTGCTGCCCTCTAGCGTATCCTCCCATTCGTCAGCCTCAGAGGACACCTTCAGCTTCGCGTCGTTTGTCTTCCGTGCGCGTTTCTTCCGGTACTCGTTTGGGGAGGTCGTGAACACCGAGAGGTAGTCCCAAGTATATGGTGCATCCTCGAGGTATATCCCGGGTAATATTCCGGGATCGAGGATGCTGCGGATGTAGTCAAGGTGCAGCTCTTCAAGCGCACCTTCAACCGCGAGTCATTGATGACCTTGTCGCTCTCCTTGAGTGCAATTTCCTCCATGCACGGCTTAATGATTGCCGAGTGCAGATGCGGAATGCTTTTAGGAAAGCGGTCGTGCCAGGCCTTGAAAACACGTCCTGGGGCGAAGCCAAGAGTCGGGTGGTTGCTATAAAGATACCGACTCGTTGTTTGACCGCTGGGATGGGGGATTCGAAAAGGAAGAAGAGAAAGTCTCGGATGGATAGGGTGAAAAAAGCCAGCAGAGAATAGACGAGTTGGCACTGGATTTGGGGTTTTTCGAGGTCCTTGGGAGTGAGAATGGGTGCCAGAATGGTCTTCCAGTCCGGATCCACGTCGAGCGTCGCCATTGGTGCTGCCGCGGCCATGGCTAATTGACGCGAGGGGGAAGTAACTGTCAGTCACATGCTGTGACATCTTGTCTCGCGCTCCTCGGCGGCTCCCCGAGGTCGCTTGAAGTGGTCCCTAAAATCTGAAAAATATTAGATACACTCTAGACGTGATATAAACGAGATTCGGGTGCCAAACCATGTTGCATATAATTCATTCCAGACCTCCGTGGCACAGTTTGCATAAATTGATGAGGTCTGAATTGGGACGTGATTGGCATAGATTGAGAGCGTGTCGTGGGGCCGGAAAAATTATGTAGACTATGCCATGAATGTTCTCTACGATTTACATAAATTATCTAGGCAACAGCGAAAGATTTGAGGCGAGACGAAGCATTTTGGCAACCCCTCTGTTTGTCCAACTTTGAAGCAAGCCCCTTCAGCGAAGGGCCGGCTCGCCGGGCCGGAGCGGCACAGGCTTGCTCCGAACCTACGACTCCCGTACCAGCACACTCCTGAGTTTCCGCCTCAGGCTCCTATCCGAATTTGGGCATTATTCTCGGCAGCTTCACCATCCCATCAGATTCATCAAACCTCCCTGTCAAACGATCAAACGATCATCAAAAAAGACTCTCCTTCCCCTTCTCCATTTTGCGAATTAATGGCCTAGCACCGGCCAGGATGTTCACCCCGCATGGTGGTTAACTGCCTTGGCCTTCGCATGCCCGTCGCCTTTGCACCGGCGCGCCTCTTGACTGTCTTTGACGTTTGACACTTTGTGATTTGATCCGATCACGTCACTCCCACTGCCTCCGCGTTCACAACTCTCGAGCGCAAGGACGTTGAGGAAGGTGCAGAGCTGCTTTCTTAGTTCTGAATATATTATTAGCCTCACAAAATAAAATAAAAATCCTCACTAAAAATCAATGCATTTGCTGCCGCGGAAGCCTTGAACGGGTCTGAAGGATGTTTGATGGAATGCCGAGGCTGCCGAAAATAATGTCCACATTCGGATAGGGGCCTGAGGCGGAAACTGAGCGAGTCGTGTACCAGCACCGCTCCTGAGTTTCCGCCTCAGGCCCCTATCCAAATTTGGGCATTATTCTCGGCAGCATCGGCATTCCATCAGATTCATCAAACTTCCCTGTCAAACGAGCAACACCAAAAAAGAATCTCTCTACTCCCCTTTTCCATTCTGGGAATTATTGGCCTAGCACCGGCCAGCATGTTGACCCCACAGTTTTCAATTTCCTGGCCCTACGCATGCCCGTCGCTTTTGCACCGGCGCGCCTCTTGGCTTTCTTTGACATTTGACACTTCGTCATTTGATCCGATCACGTCACTCCCACTGGCTCCGCGCTCAAACTCTCGAGTGCAAGGACGTTGAGAAAGGCTGAGAGCTGCTTTCTTAGCTCTGGTTCATTTTAAGGTAATATATTATCAGTCTCAAAAACACAATGAAAATCCACCACAAGTCAATGCATTTGCCGCCGTGGAAGCCTTGAATGGGGTCTGAAGGATGTTTGATGGAATGCCGAGGCTGCCGAAAATAATGCCCAAATTCGGATAGGGGCCTGAGGCGGAAACTGAGCGAGTTACCAGCACTGGGTTGTTTGGTATCAAAGATACTCGCCGTGGTAAATAGGGAACACTGCCACCTGATGAGTCTTTACAGACGAAACGATGCGCCCTATCGTTGTGGGTCCCCGCCTCCTAGTCCGTTTTTAAGTGATGGGTCCCGATTGGGGTTGAGCCTTATTACATAATCACGTTTTGAGGCCCTTGCCCCCGCTCTTAAATCTTGGGAATATTCACGTCGTAAAGGAACAGATGTTTAATGTGTGCCCAAATATTTCCATATTTTTGCGATGCCATGGGACAAAGCTATTGACGAGTCAAATTGATGGGTTTTGGCCCGTTGATGTCCCATCACATTGAAGGATGAGCCAATTTTCTTTCCTGGGAGGGGTAGTGCTGCCAGAAGTTCAAGCCGGCTCAAGTTGATTTGGGGCTCGCCTCTAGGCCTTGCCTAATTGGGCAGCTTAAGTGACTGGTGCATCAACTTGACTTGAGCTGCTTCAAGCTTGATGCGCTTCCCTGTCCAAACCTGGACAGTACTTCCATATCTGCTCTCCTCCTGCCCTCCTCCTGCCATTGTGAGCTATCACATTTTAATCACTCTGGAATACGGAAAAAAGGAAGTAAGAGAGATGCATACGGAGCACCAGGTGGCCGAGCAGAAAGAAGGAGGGAGGAAATGGCCATGGCGAGAGTTGAACACATGACAGACATTTGGTGTTGCAATTCTCGAGCTGACATATCATTTATGCATGCAGCCATATGGGTGAGGAAGCAAGCTATACAAAAACCAAGGAACTGAGCAGCGAAAAAGAAAAGGCAAAGGTCGTAAACGATAACTGCGCAGTGCGAATCGAGCACGCAACTTCGGATTACATAATATCATTCCGCCGGCATACCAACTATGCCATGCAGATGACATGAAGTCTCAGAGGGTCGGGACCAACACAAGACATGTACTGAGTGATAACACATCTAAACCACAAGCATACCAAACCCTTTTTACTCAACAATGGGGCTGCACCGAGCCATCGAATACGGGGACTCTAGAAGAAAACAGGATAATGTATAGATGAAAGGGAAAAGAGTAACCGGGGGTGGGATCACCAGGCCACTTCCAACTACGGAGGAAAAAAGCGCACTGGGATGATGCCGAGCAACATGAAGACTGTCCCAGCACATAATTCAAGACACCGAGCAGGAGGGATGTCACAAAGCACAGAGAACAGGTCACCAAGCAGAAAGAGGGAGCATTTGGGGATAGACTGAGCAGATATTATGAAGGATGGATGAGTAGGTGCTGAGCAGAGAAGGAGCTGAGCACAGAGGCTGCAGAGGAGCGTATGGGGAGCAGCATAAGGACAGATAGTGTTGCCCAGGCAGGCAGGAAGTAGAGCCAGCTGCGGAATATGGAAAGTATAAATACACACCCCAACAGAAAACGCAGCCCAATCTAAACCCGAGCACCAGCCTCTCATCATCCTACCATGGTCTCCACCCGCAGCAACCGTGCCTCCTCCCCCACGCCGTCCGACTGTAGCGACATGTACTGGGATGAAGTCGACCGCATCAGCGCTTCCCCCGCACCCAGCGAAACTGCCGACGCAATTGGCTGGGACAGCGACTCGTCCGCGGGCTCCCTCGAGTCCGCAAATGCCACCCCGACCCCGGCCGCGCGCCTCTCCTCACCGGCGTCGGTCATAGAAATTTCCAGGGATGAGTTCCCCCTCCTCGAGACCCCCGCGCCGCCACCGCGATCAAGCCCCGTGCCAAACCGTCGAAGGAGAAGGGAAAGAAGAAAGCCGCACCTGGTATGCGCCGCCGCTTTGACGCCCCTCTCTCATCTAACACCTATGCCACAGTACCCAACAACGAGGACGACCCTTTCCTCGCCGCGGACATCGAACGCGCCAAGGCAGAGTCCCTCAGCATGCCCGCGTCGCATGACCATGCCACCGACGGGGCGTCCTCATCGCGTCGTCCGGAGGCCGAGCCGGGGTCCCCATCCAAACGCCTGCTCGCCAACACGTCCGGCGACACCGCACCCACCCCCTTCGGTACTACCACCTCCACGACCACCCCCACCGGCGCCACTACCGCGGTGCCAGCCACCACGGGTGCGCCCGCCGTCCGCACCAGCACGGCCCCCACCACGCCCGCTGACACCGTAGCCCCCGCGCCCGCCGCCATCCCCGCTACTGCTGCGAACACGGCACTTGCAAATGCGCCCGCCCCATGCTCGCCCCCGCCCCCGCCGTCGGCACAACGTACGCCGTCGCAGCTGCCGCAGCCCCAATTGCCGCCGCGGTGCCCATCGCTGCCGCAGCCGCACTCGCTGCTGCCGTCGGCCCAGCCCTGCCCCCGCTGTGGCTGACGGCGGATGGCCTCCCGCCGCGCGGCTCCTTCACCCCCACCCCCGCTGGCGGTTTCCACCCCATTGTGTACTCCCCAAAGCGCTGCTTCACGGCGTCCCGCCGGACCTCACGGTGATGTACGACGACGTAGCTCAGCCTAAATTCTTCGTGGTCGTGAGCAGCGGCAACGGAGCGGTTCTGCGGACACATGGCCTCATCAGGGAAGCTCTCGGCGACTTCTCCAATATTGACCCAACCAGTTTTACCCTCGGCACCCCGCCCACTGCTGCAAATGGCACGAGCCCCGCCCTGTGGCTCATCGCCGACATCCCCCCTCAGCTCGCGCAGGCCATCGTCGACAACCGCATCATCTCATCCACCCGCATCACCCTGTTCCCCCTCCCGTACAGCATGCCGATCATAGGCTTCGTGGGGGGTTTTCGCCGGCTTCACACTCCCCAACACCGACGCCGGCGCAATCGTGGCGCACGACCTCATCCGTACCGCGATCACAGCCAATAACGAGATCACACAATTCGTACAGACCCACAGGGACGCCTTCGGACCGCAGACCTCCGCCGAACAAGCATGGACGATGTTTCTCGCGTCCGTTGCCGTGCACGGCATCGTCCTGCGCGTCAACGACACCAACACCGTGGCCTGGCGCCTCTACGTCGATCCTTCCACCAACGACCGGAACTTCTGGGGCCAATGCCGTCGCCTCTTCGGTAAACTGCAGATCATGACCGCGCTTTACGGTACTGCACGACTCCAGCGCGCCTTCCGTTGCCATATCTGCCCATCCACCGATCATCCGACCCCTCTCTGCCCACTCCCCAACACCCCTGGGTGGCTCGGCCCGACCCCCGCCACCATCACCGCGCTCGAGGAGGCGAGTCGCGCCGCCGCTGCCAAAGCTCAAGAGCAGATGCGCGACACCTTCGCCACCGCCGGGGGCTCCGGCCCAGGCTCCGGCAACGGGCGTGCCCAAGGCGACCCCGGCAAGAAACCCCGCGGCGATGGGAAAGGGAAGAAAGGTGGCGACTACAAGGGGAAAGGCAAGCGCCGCGAGCGCGACGACTTCTTCTAATCTGTCTCCGAGTTCACCGTAACTACATAGATGTCTCGTAACCACATATGATACTTTCCCCGCTGTACTTTCACGAGCAAAATACATGTTTCGCTCACTACGCGACCTAAAGGACTTCGAAATAAGAACTCTACTCCGGATCATGGATCGGGTACCGGAGTACGAGTGCGACAAGAGCGCTCGACGCCGCAAGCGCGTCGACCACCACCCCTTCCACCCTCAACACCCACCATGACAACACAACAATACAATAACAGATATAGCGCCACGGACCCTCCTGGAACGCGGGAGGGTTTAGGGGAGCAGGCACATCCTCCTTGTCAGTGCCCGCAGGCTACGAGACATAACAATGAATCCAGCGGGAGCCGGGGCGACCGGGGGCCTAGCCCCGGCTATTCTCAGCGAGACCCCCCTGCGGCAGCTCCAACGTTGCTTTGGCTGACGCAGCGACTGGCGAAGAGCGACGACAACCTTCTACGCACGCATCTACGCGCTGTAATGGAAGCGGTGGTGTTACGGAAATTCCGGGCACGCCGCCCAGGGGCTCAGACCCGCCATCCCACCTGTGCGAAACTGGCAACACCAGGGGGAACTCAACTGAAGCTGGAAATCAAACGGGAGGGACCGCATCTGGCACCCGAGCTCCGAATACCGGAGAGAACACACGAAGACAAGCAGGAACTTCGGGTACGAGACGACGGCGACCGCCGAGAGGATGCCCTCAGAACGAGGAGCACACACCCGCTTTTCTCAATCGCAAATGGGACAAGCAGCAGGTCGGAAATCCGTGCATTAACCGCAACACGAGGGCGTCACTAAATCTGATAGCGGTGAACCTGAACGGCTTGAACGCGACCTTGCTGTCCCAAACGAGCCACAAATGGCATTGGATCCATAGCATGATGCGCGCCGAACAGGCGGGTGTCGGAATTATAACAGAGACTCACATGTCGAACGCGCAGGCACTTGAAATAGAAGATAGCTTCATGAATAAAAGACTCAAACTTTACAACTATGAGTACCCTGATAATCCCGCTGCGAAGGGAGTTGCAATTGTCCTAAACCGCGAAATCACGAACACCGAAGGAGTGAAAATACATTATCTCATACCTGGCAAGGCGATGCTCGCTGTTATACCATGGCACGGCAAACGAACGATGACTGTGCTGGCAATCTATGCACCCACTGAATCGAACGAGGCAAAAATTGAGTTTTGGGATGCGATGTGCAATCTCTGGCTCACCGTAGACCTTCCAGTACCAGAAGCCGCTGGCGGGGACCTGAACCTCGCCCCCGATGCGCTGGACCGCTTCCCACACCGCGCCGACCCCGACACGGTAGTCGCTGCATACCTACGCTTTGTACGCCTGTTAGAGCTCAAAGACGGATGGCGGCAGAACAACCCCGACACGAAAGCTTACACGCACGTAAGTACCCGAGGGACAATGTCCCGCATTGACCGTATCTTGGTTTCACCGACCCTCCTGAAGAACTGCCACAAATGGGAGATTAGCGACGCCGCTGGGAGTGTCACGGACCATAAAATGGTCTCGGTTACGATATCCGCTCCCGGGGCACCATACCTAGGCAAAGGCCGGTGGGCGATGCCCCAGTTTCTCCTATACGACAAGGAGTTTATGAGTCACGCGATGGAAGAAGCGTGCAAACTGAAGGACTCAATGAAAGAAGCACGCACCGAGGCGTCAAACGCCCAAACCCGCTTCAAAACCTTCAAAGACTCAGTTCTCACGTTCGCCAAGAAAAGGGCCAAGACTGCCGTGGGCACAACAGAGAAAAAGAAGAAGGGGATGGAGGAGGAGCGCGACGCCCTCCTGAACGGCCCAAGCCGACCGTTCCACCACGGCCAAACCCCACACCAGCTCCTCCACCAGAACCGGACCCCCCGATCGAGGAGGTCCCGAACGAGACAGGAACCGACACGAGTAATACCTTGCAGACTGCCAGTGACCCGAGAGATGGGAAATCGCAGGCCGAGATCGCCGAGCTCGTAGTGGCCATCGAGGAGAAGATAAATGACCTGGTTGATCGTCAGCGCGAGAGGAAACGCCTGGAGACGAGAGTACGCAGTGTCACGGAATTAAATCACATAACAAAATATGCCGTGGACATCACCAAGGAACCTAAGCCACGGGATACACTCACATACCTGAGGAGGACGGACATCGTGCCCGAGAGAGGCAGCAAAACGCTCGTCCGAAATGGCCGAGATAGCCCGAGACTATCACAACGACCTCCAGTCTGATGGGATGGAAATTGCTCCGGAACTGCGCGCAGAGGCCAGAAAGGAAGCCCTAGATACTATACTCCAACTTAGGAAGAAGTCAATATGAAGCCCTTGTCTGAAAAACTCGACGAAGACGATGTCTTACAGGCCCTCCTCGAAGCCGCATCCGGGAAAGCAGCCGGAATCAACGGATACGCCACAGAATTCTGGCGACGGCTACAATTGATACACAAAGAAAATTCAGGAAAGGGCGATGCCGCCACGCGGAAAAAGACCTGCGACATAGCTAAGGTACTTACGTGGGTGTTCAATGACATCGAGGAGTTCGGCATGGCCGATGGCACTGAGTTCTCCCTGGGATGGATGTGCCCGCTCTTCAAGAAAAAGGACAAGACTGACATCGCGAACTATCGCCCGATCACAGTGCTGAACTCTGATTATAAGATCTTTACAAAAGCGTTAAACAACAAGCTGAGCAGGGTAGCCCCGTACCTGATTCACAAGGACCAATCCGGGTTCATGAAAGGCCGCAAGATAAGCGACACCATATATCTCGCCATGGAAGTAGTCGAATACTCGGAGGAAGACCTACAAAACGGGGTCATAGTGGCGCTCAACCAAGAAAAGGCGTACGACAAGACACTTCATTCATACCTGTGGGACACTCTCCAGAGGCACGGCCTCCCCGACATGTTCATAAACACAGTCAAGTCCCTGTATAAATATGCTGACACGCAGATCATCATCAATGGTGAAATAAGCTCATCCTTTCGCGTTGTGCGAGGAGTACGACAGGGCGACCCGCTATCATGCCTACTGTTTAATTTAGCAATTGAACCGCTGGCCGCGATGCTATGGAACTCAGACCTTAAGGGGTACACAATACCAGGAGTAGCCGAAAGAGCCGTGGTACAGCTCTTCGCGGATGACACCACTGCATATCTCCACGAAGACGACAGCTTCCAGGACCTGAAGGTCATACTAGATAGATGGTGCTTAGCATCTGGAGCAAGATTCAACGTCACGAAAACTGAAATTATACCTTATGGTACCCCAGAGTTCCGGGAGCGCCTCATAGCAACGAGGAGAATCCACCAAGACGACGACCGGATCCCAGACGACGTCCACATCGCCAAGGAAGGCGAGGCAGTCAGAATACTGGGGAGCTTCATAGGCAACGGGGTCGATGCCTTTGGAGTCTGGACGCCGGTGTTGGAAAAGATAGACTCCGATTATGCCCGATGGGCGAATCTGAACCCGACGCTGATAATGCGGAAGAACGTAGACCAAATAGTAGCCGGGTCGCGCTCACAATACCTGACTCAGGTCAACGGCATGCCACCCGCAGTGATGAAGCACATACTGAAGGCACAAAATGAGTTCATAAATGATTCCAAATCGTCCATGATCTCTAGGGAGATGCTGATGGCCCCTCGCAGCCAAGGCGGTATAGATTTGCTAGACCTGGAAGCCCGGAATGAAGCCCTTTTACTGCTAAAAGCTGCATCCCTCTCCGAATCAGATTCGGAGAAACGAGCACCCTGGGCCTCCCTGGCTCTACACAAGTTGGCACAACACGTAGTCAAAGCTGCAGCAATGGACAAGAACTCGAAGACTAACCTCATGGTCCAGAAATTCCCAGTGAACAAGAAGGATACACCCACACTGCACAAGCCCCTCGTGAAATGCCTAAATAAATATGGAATCAGCTTTGAAACTGTGAACCCGTCCAATGAGATACTGAAAATGATGCCGCTTTGGCACCACCCCGGCGAAGACGACACAAAACGGCAAACCAACAATGGCTCGGTAGCCATATGCCTACGAGTCAACCATACCACGCTAACGGTAGGAGATGGCCTGGCCATCGCACAGCGCTTAACTGACCCGTTGCACTCTAATCGTGCCACCTGCGTGTGCGATGCGTGCGACGATGACAGAAATGTCCGGGGATGCGCCGACCCCCACACATGCGCGACGAAAACTGCGTCCCGCCTGAAACAGATCCATGCACGGTGGATCCCCGAGTACAACGATACAAGGCAAAACGCGGAAGGACCCGAGGACCAAGGCGAAAATGAGGAGCGCTTCAGGCCCCCCATAGCGATTGAGAGCCTGTCGCAAGGCATGCGCACGATAACACATCGCATGGACGAGCCAAGACCGCGCCCTGAGCCACGACTAAGGAGGAGAGTGCGAACCGAACCTGTTCCAGATAGAATGACGATATACATTGCAGGGACAATACATACACCGGCTAGCAAAAAGTAACCGCCGCGGTGGGCATTCTCATCGTAGGAGAAGAAGACCAGGCCATAGGGAAGTGTATCCCGACCGAGAGCCAACAATCCCCGTACGCGGCTGAGTTTTACGCCGCATTAGACGCGATACGACGGGTAAATAAAGGGACGGAGCTTACCATAATCAGCGCCCGAAGTTACGTGCGTGACGCCATGAACAAGAAGCTCCGCCAATGGGAGCACGAAGGATGGGTAGGAGTGCCACACCGCAAGGTATTACGTTGCGTTGCCGCAGAACTGAAGGCACGGACGGCGCAGACCTTCTTCAAGGTAGCGGAGCCCGGCACCGCGGCTAGGTCGAAATGCAGGCTGGCGGCAACGTCCGCGAAGAGGGCAGCGAGGGCCCCTGCTGTTGAAGGCTGGGACATGACAATACCACAGAATACCGCCCTCCCCGGACTGAGCCTGCAAGGAAATCGGCAAAAACACTTCTACCGCGCTATAAGAGAGGAAAAAACAAAAAAGCTTGCGCCCCGAGCATCGACGGTTAGCAAACTCGAGGTAGTCCGAAAGGCCACGTACGAGACATTCGACAGGAGAGTGTCGGACGCCGAAATATGGGCGTCCGTCGGCATAAAAGATATCCTCCCGCGCGTCGCGCAATTCCTCTGGAAGAACTTACACAATGCACACCGGGTTGGGTCATACTGGACTCACATACCGGAGTGTGAAGACCGGGCAATGTGCAGTAACTGTGAAGTACTGGAAGACATGGAGCACGTCCTGGTTAACTGCGAGTGCCCCGGTCAGAAACTGATCTGGGAGGCGGCAAAGTCCCTGTGGCTGGAGAAGCAGCCCCGTTGGCCAGAACTCTCGTTAGGCACCATCCTGGACTGCGGCCTTGCGGAGTTCCGAGACGGTGCAGGTAAAGTGGATCGTGGCACGCAGCGGTTTTACCGGATCCTGATATCCGAATCCGCCTACTCGATTTGGCTACTCCGGAATGATCGGGTGATCAAGCGGGACGGAGAGCCGGCCACGGCAGAAGAAATCATGAACAAATGGAAATTTGCAATTAATCAAAGGCTACAAATGGATAAACTGCTGGCGAATAGGCCACGCAAAGGGAAGCGCCCCGCGCTGGCACCCAAACTGGTCAAAGAGACCTGGTCCAATACCCTGAACAACGAAGAGAGCTTACCGGCCGATTCGCTAAAAGAGCCCAGAGTTTTAGTGGGTAGTCGCTTTTCCCCAAACCCCGACCCGGCGACGAAAAGCCGAGGAATCGGGTAGCGCGGTAGTCCCACACTGCCCCGGGCGTGCGGAACACATTTCTCTGGGTGGTGAAAACCACTTCTCTTGGAATTAATACTCCAAACTCTACTAAGCAGTCGGGCTAACCTATTGTTAGTTGCTACTGTGTAACGTACCACCAAAAAAAAAAAAAAAAAAAAAAAGAAAGTATAATACAGCATGTATGCTGATAGAAAAGCATCTCAGTTTTGGACCCACATCCTCAAAAGCTGTAAAAGGCTCCAAGAACAGCCCAGTCATCCCCCAAATTAAATTGTTATCCCTGGAAAACACTCTCTTGCTCTTCAGAGACACATTTCCTTCCTATACTGAGCCATTTCACTGGCGAGTTCAGGTTATTTCGAAGCCCAGATCCATACTTCCCTATCCAATCCAACCCCTCTCCCTTATCAAAGAGGGTAGTTGAAAACCCTCATGAAGCAATGCAGCCAAAGCTCGGTGTGTAGCCACTAGTCTTGCCTGGATTATCTCACTCTTGACAGGCAGATAGGAGAAGGAGGAGATAAAGGAGACATTGGTTGGACTTAAAAGAAAAGAGGTTCAAAGAAGGGAGCACTCAGCAGAGGAACTGAGCTAGTTAAAACGACCTCTGCCCCAGCTAACAATTTACACAACGAATACCTTCGGAGTCGGACTATACAACTGAGGAGGCCCTCTAAAATACATATTCCACCTCAGTATCCTTGATTCGGAGCCAGCATCGTGCTTGATCATCCCTTCTCAACCAGGCTGTAGTGCTCAGTCCGACGGTGCACACTGAGAAGACTGCCTTACTGCACTAAAAGCATGGTATCCAGTTGTAATATACTCCTTCCTTACCAAAGAAACCACACACCTGCTATAAACACCTATCCTCCAAATTAAATAAACCAGCACCGAGGTGCAGTGTTCACAGCAACAGAAACATTCCCCCTAGAGCACATACAATTCTAAACTAGCCCAGGTTACCACCTCACTCAGCAGTTTACGAAAATGCAGTCCACATCACACCGTCCTTTGTATTTAGCCCTCTATACTGGCCTCTGCAGGTATCTTGGACCCAGATTGAACATGAAACTGGGCCTGGCAGCTGTGAAGTAATTGGCACTTACACGCTCGCACTTAACACTCCAAGACACATACAATAACGTCCACAGACGCGACTGTTTGTTGACATGCAACAGCATATAAATAGAGGAGCACCATCAGATTCAGTGTGACGTTAGTCTACTGGGTGCCCCCACCCACCAACTATACTTTAGTAGCAGCTTTAATTGATGTCGCAGATATATTTCTCCATACTTAAACCATTTGAGGCCGTTCCTGGCCTAGGGCTCTCGAACGAAATGCACGGCACATGTGCACAGCACGTTTGATCGATGCAACCAAATAAGGAAAATGTGGTGTAGTCGCCTTGAGTGGGCTCAAGCTGATCACATCTCACACGTGTTGTTTGTCAGATTGCTGTACGCGCCACAATACGCCTGAATACACCAAGTGTCCGGATTATAAAAATAAATGACCAGGACGTAAAAAGCCCCGAGAAAAAGAAACAAAGGGGGAATATAAGTGCGAGTTTGCCGGGCCAGGCCTTTTTCTTTCTTTTTCTCGGGGCTTTTTATCGATAGTGTGTGCGAATGATTTGTTGGACCTGCCTGTGCTAAAAGCCGGCTAGATCAACTCTGGATGTTATTTTCTGGCCGACAGTTGGACCACTGACCGTTTATTCTGCCCAGACAGCTTTCCCACTGCACTGAATCCATGCGTCAAATACATCGCCATACAACATAGCTATGTGTGCAAGGTGTGAACTGAAATCTCTCCGTTTGGCCCATCAACTGACACGTCTACAGTGTAATATTTCCGAAATTAAGATCAGGGACTTTGTCGAGGTCGAAGCTTCGCTCTACAGATGAGACAGCTATGAAGATGCTAGATCAATAAGAGTATACGCCATTCTGGCTAAGTATAGTCAACAATAGGGCCTAGCTAATATGAAAGCTCATTACTTCAGATTTGGCGCATAACGAGGCCGTCGGTCAATTGCGAGCGAACCTTGAAATATTTTGAACTCCTTCAGACGATTCTGTCGGATAGCCTTGCTCTACATATTACCGATGTTGATACCCACGTCAAAACCGGTGAACACTGAGTCCACATACTCAAAAACCCAGCAAGGAAGATGTGTAGCGGAAGTCGCTTGACTGCGGGCATAACCATCAAAAAAAGAAGATGCATCGAGAGATTCGAACACAGCCGACGATTTGAACCAATTACAAATCACAAACACAGCCACTAATACTTCACAGAATATGAAGCAGATTTAAAGGACAGCCACTATTTTACATTCAACATAGCCACTATTTTACATAGCACAGCCACTATTTTGCATTGTAATCTTAAATTGGGACATTTTTAACCACACCTGAAAAACCTCATGTCGATTGATTACAGCCAGCTCCTCACGCACCCCCTCCCTGCCCTCCCTCTCCTCTCCCGGCAGACATCAACATCTACACAGACACCCTTACCAGAGCTCTGTCCACGTGATCACTGCCCATGTCCCCCTGAGCCGCCCTTCCCCATATGCGCACTGCTGGTGGTGCACCGCCTTGTCAATTCTCTGTGCTGTGTGCAACTGTGCACACAAGGACAACCCTCTGCACCCCAGCTGGGATGCAATGCATTGAAACAGTGCACTTGAGTATGGGCTGAAATGTGAGACTGAGATCTAAGGTATGAACACCAAAACCAACAACCAACACACAACACACACACACACACAACCAATATGAAGTGCTTATAATTGAGTTCGGGTCACCCTGCAGTATACAGGTAAGATTGAACCTTCTCGAGAAAGTTGTCAAGATCGTTCGAGGATGTCTTCTTGGACTTCGAGAGACCAACAGTAGTTTCCGACTACCAAACGTAAATGTTCTCGAACACGAGGACACGGGGTTATAGAGTTTGCAGAAGCTCTCGAGCAACCAGTATGTGGGACAACTCGGATTGTTGTTTGTGATCATCCAAAGGGGACGTTACAGACAACAGGCCACGTTTACGCCTAGCAACTCCCTGACCGACTCTGGTGCTTATCAGAGATCTTTTCGGGTTCTCGACGAGGCCTACTCGATCGAGGGGATTGAACTACCGTGACCCTCCACGAGATAGCTATGGGACAAGGGACTATTGCAACGGGACTTCGCTGAACAACAGTGGTATAACCAGAAAACTGCAATGGGACTTCACTGAACAGTAGTCTGTAGCTTAGATGACCTTAAAGCTAATGTAGCCAACAAGAACTTTCTCTGTTAAAGAATCTACACAAAGAAATGTTTATAAACAAATCTCCGTGATAGGACACTGAGAACACAAGGCCTATTGACTTGCAGAGCTTCGAATAGTCTAGGCAAAGCCGGGCACGAATGAGCTGCAGACCTGTGCTTCTCAATGGTCTTTTATACTACTTCTCGAACTACATGACATGACAGATATGAATAAACAGAAAAAGAGGAAATGAGTAAAATGCGATCTGCAACGGAAAATATTGGGTATCTTTGGCTTGGCCATGTGCAAGATTGGCGGGTCCACATGGATGGATGCCTAGCCAACCTGCTTTTGGAGTGTGATCGGTTTCGAGAACTGGTCCTCGAACCCGATCAGGTATATTTGAATAGCCCAGAGTGTTCTCGAACCCTCGGCTTGGACCGGCTTGGTTGGTAAGTCCCTTTTGTGTGTCTTGTCTCCTCTCGTAAGAGCGGAATCTCAGGAGCCTACGTGTCTAGAGTTTGAGCTCCGGGGTCGTCGGCCATCAAGACCATCAGACTTGGACTTGTTTGGTGTCCTCGAACGCGACGCGACTGATCACGTGTGGTCTACTGGAGTCTAGAGCGTCTCGGAAAGGTCCGTGTCACGCTTCTCGATCGGTTTCGGCTGGTTCTCGAACTGGTTTAGGGTTCTCGAACGCTCATGGGTCGTAGGTCTCTGCTGATGCAGACCTATGCATAGTTCTCGAACTGGGTTCTGCCCAGCCGCCTGGTGTAATACGCTCGCAATTGGGTGTCAAGGCATTTTATAGTTATATCTCCTTGGTATGGTATCTAGCTTTGCAGTACAGCTCGCCCCTATGTATAGGTTATGAACTGGATCTGACGGGCCACATGTAATACTTCTAGGACCGTTATGCGATTCCCCTTTGGTAAGAACCAAGCATATACAACTCCACAGTACCAGTTATTTCCCTCTCGCATCATTGATACACAGCCAGCAGCTCGGAGCTCACTCTGACTCTAACTGTATATCACCGAACAGGAGGTTCTGAAGTTGTATGTGTTCTCGAACTCCTGTAGAACTCGCAAAAATGCGTGATTCCATGGCTGGTACGATACCTGCTGTATCACCAGTTTATCCAACGACTAGGCATGGCCCAACTTTCGCTGAGGCCCCTGCTCTCAGCAAAGTCCGACCCCAAGCCTGTCCTTGACTTCATCCGCGGCACTGGCAGACTCCCGTGCTATGTGCTCTACCCCATGGGCTCCAAGTGTTCTCTTTTCTGCCTTCTTTTTACTTATACTCTTACATATACGCTCTCGTTTCGATATTCTCCACTTGATCAACCCTTATCCCCACACTCAGAGCAACTTGCTGTTGAACCCGTCCCCTCACACAAGATTCCCTCCCCGAATTCTCTCCATTCCTGCTAGTACCATCCATATAATCAGTACCTGTGCCACATAGGCGCCAAGGGGCCCATGCGCACGTTATTGGAATGGATAATAATAATTATAGCCAATATTTAAAAATTCCGGTAGTTTAGAGAGTTCCTATTATAAGAGCTTAGCTATATTAAAAGATAAAGGTAGACAACTGCAGGGATTAAACCAAAGCCCAGTCTGTGATACAACTTCAGGGGGCCATCAGCATAACTACTCTACCAAATGGCCCTGACTACACTTTTCCCACTACATTACAACCCTAACCTAACCTAACCAAACTGTTATTTTCCAACAACTTTTCTACAATATACCTGGGGACTAACCTGTAACTCTAACACTAACAGCTAACCCTAACCCCTGGCTCTAACCAAGGCCAGTGGGAATATATGCTATATAGTTATGTGATGTTGTGCATAACATAGTCCTAATACATTGCAGGCATAAAGCCTGAATGTACTGAAAATGCTGAGATAGATCTGACACCTCACCACTCTCACTACAGTTACGGACAACCAAGAAGCCTAAAGGACAACCCAATATGGAAAGTCCACCTAAAGCCCGGAGACCAAGTGAAGCACAAAAAAATGTATTTAGGACACAACTGAATGTATCTACATGAGCAGAAAACCTTCAAATTAAAGTCTGAAAACTTTCAACCTAAAATATTGGCCGTACCCTTAAAAAATCGAGAAAATCACCTAAAAATAGCCAATCGACGCGTATCCCCAAATCCAGATTGCCCAGTGATCTCGAGACGGACGATTACGAGTGGGATCCCACAGATCTTGCCTTGGGCATGAGTGCATATTTCTGCCGAAATTTTACTCCGAGCTCAATTGATTGAGATGGTATGCACTCCCTTTCCATCTGCATGTCGCTATCTCTCATGATTCTCTTCAACAGTATTGGAGGTGGTGCAAATATCACTATCGGGAAAAATCCCCAAGGATGGGCCATTCAAAAACTCGAAACAAGCAGCACTCAAGTGCCTTAATGCATGTCCAACCAATGTCATTACGGTTTGTCAACCGTTCTTGGTGATTCATGGACGCTTACCGGAAGGGCTGAGTGGAAAAGCCGCAGAGTGGGCAGTTAAGCAACAGAAGGGCATCATACTGGTTCGGAAAGCGCCATGGTGGCTATTGAGGCTGTAATTAACTAGTACAAAAATTTACTGGTCAATAAATTTTCGATGAATCTCACCAAAATATTGGCCGTTCCTAACTTCTTGTTGGAAAATTCTCAGAGGGGGAGCAAATTACACCTTTTTCGCCCTGAGTCTGTTCTGAGCTCAGATTTCCCCCAAAATGAGCAGATCAGCCACAATAAGAGTGGTCCTCCTTGATTTTCCGCGACTGTAGCACGAAACCACTCCAAATGTCCTGGCATCTTGGCTCTGGTGTCATATGTGGAACTGAAAATTTTGAGTTCAAAAATATTCGAAAAATCCTAACCGGATAGTGGCTCACTGAGAAAGACATTTACTATTGGTTCCGTGGTAGTTATAGGATCGTAGTTCTTTTTATCTCTCTTTTTCTGTGGGCGTGGGTTCGAACCGCGTACAACCTATTTGTTGTGTTTTTTCTGACTATTCGTGTTCGGTTCTTTTCTATCATTCTTGTTCAAGTATTTCCTGCCATTTCTCTGCTGCCAACACATTATCCCATCTGGACAGCCTTAAAGGCTTTGTATATCTCCTTTCCCCAGTTTCCTCAATTCCGGCACAATCGGACAATCCAGGCAACACTGGAAACCCTGTAAATTCAGTTCAAGGTCTGGCATGGTCCGGCGTACCGAGCCAATTCGTCCAGAGCATTCTTGGCTCACGTGAATAGTTTGAACCCATGCTAAATGTGCTTCTTATACCAACTTGTTTGTCTCTCTGAGTCTCAAGCCAGTTTAACCAAATTTTCTAGGCTTGCGGCGCAGATTATCCCTACTAGGTTCACCACCGAAAATGTCGAATTTGTTTGGCAGGGCTGTAGCTTAAGTTCAATTTATACGGGAATTTTAAACGGTTGTTTCTCTAGACGGTCCTGGCCCGGGACTTCTGATTTTTATGGCCTGCGGCGCATAAATTTATGTAGGACATCATACATTCAGTTTTTCCTATGGTTTCACTATGCGGCAGGTAGCCAAACGAAGGAACAGTACAGAAAATAGGGGCCTGGGAACGCAATCAACACTGGCATCAGCAGCTGATACTGAGCCAGACCGCATTGGGTCTCTGGATTTCCAAATCGGGTCTGGATCCAGTTCCACACATGGCACCAGAGCCATATCTCGCATCTTATAGTTACACGATGATTCCCAGTAGTCATTTGAATACAACAGGTCGAACACCGAAAAATAATGAATGTTGAAACGAGACCCATGAAGTTCGGCCTGTCCAAAATTACTCCTGTGCGGCGGCGAGCAGCTTTGAAAATACAGGCGAACCGAAGCCAGCTAATTGGTCTACGTCAGACGGGAAAATATTGCGCTACTCAAGGCAAGACTTACTGAGCGGATCCCAACCGGGCGCCGCGTCAAACGCCACCTAAATGTGTTCGTCAGCATCCAGATCTAATGAACATTCTTCGCGAGACGTCTCACCGAGGACGCGGGACACGCAAAGCCCGAATTGTGGCCGATCGTGATGTCAGTGAACGCATTCGAAGCCCTGGAATAGAGGAAAGGATTAAGAAATCCGAGGGTGCGCTTTCTTTCAGCAATGAGGCGGTCGTTGATTAGTGCAATGATCCCTGCAAAGGTCGGTGAGGATGCGCTGGTTCCTCCGACGAGGCCAGTTTCCCCGCCAACCACGATCTCAAAGTTCCATCCCTGTAAGGCCACATCTGGATAGCCACGGCCGGATTTGTTGAAGGTCCCTGCAAAGTGGGATGGGATCGTCTTGAGAAAACCGGCGATGGCGGCGCGTTGGAAAGGTTGAGCGGGGAAGAAGTTCGAGAACCCGCCACCCGTGAAGTTGATGGCTTTTTCGGGCGCGAAGCCCTGTGTGGATCCGACGGCAGTCACGAAGGGGCATGACGCAGGGAACACAGGGATGAAGTCGGTGACATTGCAGACAGTGAGATCGTCGTGGTTTCCGCGCACGCCGCCCTGCAGCGCGTATGAGATATAATATGAGGAACCCCTGAGGACTTACATCTCCGGAGGCGGTGAGCACCGATATACCGCGGGCACCAAGGGCCATATAGCCGTTGCAGATTTTTCTATTCAAAAGAAGCTGTAAGCAAAACTTGAAGGCTAGGAGATTGAACACTTACGTTGCCAGACTATTTCCAAACTCCTCCTCGTTGAGTCCGTAAGATGTCGTCATGGCGGAGGGGGGGTTTGGAACACCGTCAAGGAATGTGGTTGTATCCAACAAGGAAGAAGCGAAGTCCTCGTCCGTGTCCTCCACCCACCGATAGGAATTCCACGGGGACGCCAGTGGCAATACCCACTGTGTATTGAATATCCAAATCAGCTTCTACGCCCGCGTCGTCCGGATCTTGTGGGTCGGTTCCGTTATCGAGACTGATGACCTTGAACGTCGTAGTGGACGGAATATCGGGTCGCAGGAGTTTGAGGAAGGCCTGCGGTACATATAATCAGCGATTCTGTTGGAGGCTTGGAGCATTCAAGCAATCACGAACCGCGAGATCCGCAGTTTGTGCATACTCTCCACGTAGGCGGTAACAAGAAGGGCATTGCTTTTCTGGGTCGCGGGGCGGTAGGGATGCCGTAGAGGTCTTGCAAGCACGCCGGGGTAATGACGCCAGTAGGCACACTTGAATTACACGATGCCGGAGCCGGAGGTCGTTTATCATCACCGGACTCCGAACTTGCAGACTGCAGGCGGGATCCGGGCCCCAGGAATTGCGTCGTTGGATGCATGACCTCCACATGCCCACAAGTTCAGCCGGAAGCGAAACCGACAGCGTGCGGGTTATCGGGTTCGTCTTGTCTGGCGGCGTGAAAACCTCGAAATGGGTCGCAAAGAGCTTATTTGCTTGGGAGACCGGGAGTGTGATGGACACCCAATCTCCATTTGGGGAGATCACGGTGGGCTTGAGTCCGTTCGCGGATGCAAACGCATCGAATGCCGCAACTGTTTCTGGGAAGGTTGTACGAAACTTTTGACCTTCATTCCGTGTTAGCAGTATAAGTGAGGAGATGAATTGGCGAACCTCGTCCATCGACAGCCACTGTCGAAATTCAGAACTACCAGGTGTAGCAAGGGACATCAGCTTTTCCTCGAGACCGGCGACATCGTTGGAAGCCAACGCAAGACGAAGGGTAAGCATCGTATTATCGGGTGCAACACCCTGGCGTACGAAGCCGGGGGGGGGCCGAACGACTCTCATGCACAACCATGGGACCTGCTGAAGCCCAGGCCACAATCGAGAGAACGGTCAAAAGTTTGTAGATGGCCATCGTCGCGCCACACGGTGAGGGAGAGGGCGATGGGGACTAGTAGTCTCCCAGCGGTGGCTTTTATAATGAAGATAAGGGCGAGAAGACGCACGCTTGTGGAGCTAAATTTAAGAGATAACTGGGTTCATTGATTGAGAAGCATTTAAACCCATTGGTTGAGCAAACGACTGGCATATAGCTGTATGACCTCTGCAGTAGTCGTGGTCGCATGAGATGCCGCGTTTTCATTTCCACACGTCGGCGCAAAATGTCCTCTCCCGTCGGCAAGAACCATCCGCTGACGACAATCGAAGATCACGTCGCGTTACTCGTTGCTTGTATAAATTCAAGATCTCGGTGCAGAAGACACACGCTCTGACAGTCCGATTAAGCGATACCTGGATGCGCTGATTGAACTTGATTGAGGTGTTCTCGAACCACATATTCAGAAGACGACTCACGGTGTCCCGAGTGATTTTATGATATTCGCATCGATCATCTGTCGAGGAAAGCTTCTCGTCGCATGAGCTCCCGCGAGCTATTTCCACACGTCGGCGAAGATCGACCAGTCCCCGGCGGAGGAGCGACTCCGCTGACGAGGTCGAAGTCAGCAAGCCGTTTGACAGTATTCTGCAGCGCGACAGTCAAAAGCGGCAAGTAAGAGCAAGCAAGCGGCAACAGACATGTGCGTGACACGCACTGTCGGTCCGATGCCGTATTTTGCTGGCGTGCCGAGCTGTTGCCGGTCTATAATTGAAACGCCAAAGGCTGCATAAGCATTCTAATGGAAGACATTGCCTTCAGTTAAAACAAGATATTCCTTTGCTTGGCTCCGGAGGTAGGGACACTGAAATTCCGCATTTAAATTAAACTGATTGTAGACAAACTGTCGCATCATGATACTGGGAGCATTTGGATTGCAAGGGTGTGAAATTCGAAAGAAAAGAGAACACAAATTGAGGATAGTGCCAGGAGAAACCAGACGCCACTCCGATCCGGTGTAGGAATTGAGGGGATACAAAAAAATTGAATTCATACTATGGAGCTAAGTTTTATCTACCTGAGCCGAGTATCAAATGGGTTGCCGCGGCCGTTCCGAGGCACCAGTCCGCTACAGCGGCGGGCTACGGCGAGATACTTAATTTGGGAGGGTAGAATTATCAAATAGGGATTTGCAAGGGTCGTGCTGACAGAGGAAAGTCCAGGCAGAGCACCAAAGTCTTCGTGGTAGGAGCCCGAGAAAGCCCAGAGCAAGACAGTTTGAAATTTTTGCAATTGAAGACAGCGGGGGAGGGATCACTGAGCTGAATGTAGTGAAATTGAGCTGCTTTATACATGGTAAATCCTCGGAAGATTGCTGTCGAAATGTTGGCGCCGGCTGTCAAGATGTTGATGCCGGGTCCCACGCTCTCGGAATCCGCCGTGTCTGCTATGCGAGGTACGAGCATCTCTGTTGTAGCGTCTGTCTACGAGAGACTACGTGTCTGCGGCGAACCCCCGAGCCGTAATCCACCGTGTGCGTGGCGGGAGTCCGTGACGAGGGCACGGGTGGAATATACTTGTGGGGTATCAAAATACAATGGAAGACTACCAAAAGAGATTGCCAACTACCTCACGCATATCGCGCCCAAGAAGTTACTTGCGCCGTACTTGGCGAGCACCTTGTATTTGCAGACGAAGAACAAGCCGTTTTTGATGTTTGAGACCAACACCGTGCGTTGATTCATACTATTCCTGATTCGTATTTGCATATTACTCACTGCCAATAGGCGTCTTGCGGAGGGTACAGGGGGGTGTCTGATTCGTTTACCGCCGCACTGTAGGGCTTGAAATATGCCCTACAGCTCGCGCACTCCAATTTCTCGGGCACCTATTTCCACTTGGGTGGACAGATCGTGTACTGTATAATTACGTTCAATTCGACCGGGGGGGTGACGTGTGACCCAAATTAACGATTCGACCATTCGACCGCAGCCAAAATTTGGCGTGACAGTACCAAAAATTTCAATTTGACGTGTCGCGGACACGATTTTGACCAGATTCGAGGGGCCGTGACGGAATTTACACGGCGGGTGACGCGCACGGCGTGACAAACCACCAAAGTTCGCCATCGACCAAGGGGGAGTGACGCGTGACGGTCGAATTGAATGTAATAATACAGTACTATAATGTGCGTCCCATTGCTTTTTATTTTATTCGCTGTGCAATTATTCGCCCGCTCCTCCACCGCCTAGCTCTTCACGTGTTCGTCCCAGCTCTGAAACTTCTCCCGCGCTTCTGACTGACTGATTACCCCAGCCCCACCGACCAACGAGTCGACCTTCCACCAGTGGTCCGTCGGCCCCCTCTACTACTCCGCACTGGTAATGGCCGAGCCATCGGCGCCTCCAACCAAACGCAGGTGCTCGACCTCCAGATCCTGAGTCTCAGCCAATACACGCCCGTCTACGGGATCTACGAGAACGATACCCCCGTCCGTGTTGCGATCGTGAATTATGTGGATGATCCAACGGGCGCGAACACGGTGAACGCGGTGATCTCGATGTCGGGGGATCTATGCCGGCGACCGTAAAGGTGAAGCGCCTCTCGGCGCAGTCGTCGTGCAGAAGGGCGGGGCGTCTTGCACGTGCCAGCCAGCTCGTGGCCAGGCATGCGGTACCCATTGGACGTCGAGAGGACCGAGGGGCCCACCGTGGCTGAAACACATTAGCACGAGTGACGCGACACAGCAGAGGGAAGGAAGGAAATGGACCTGTATTATTGCGTCTTCGTCTGCGCGGTGGTGGCGAACGTCATGCTGGGGGCGCCGCCGTTCTCTGTGAACACGGCGTCAGTGAGGAACACGAGCGCGAAGCCCGGCACGGGGACGTTGACCGTGCACGTCTGCGCCGTCGTGTGGCAGTTCACCGTCTCGATCACTTCGCTCCTCTGGCGGCGCATCGATCAGCAACACGTGTGGAGCGGGGTGAGTTGACTTGGGTGGATGCACTTGATTCGCCGACGTATACCAGCGGCGCGCCGCGTGCGGTCCAGGCGCCGCTTGTAACCACCCTGGGCCTTGCGCTCGGCGCGATACCGGTCCTCGGGGGGTGCTGAGCATATATTAATGCTAGGTTAATTATATATAGTGTCGATTTTTTTCGGTGTCCCGACTTCGGACTGATTGTGCTAGCTAGGTGTTTATATATAATGGGTTTCCGGAAGACTGATGTTATGCATATTGCGGCAAGGAATCTGACTTGTCATGGTCATAGTAGGGAGCTCTTTGTATTTATACCGCCCGAAATGGAGAAACCCGGGAGATAGACGCGCTTGTGGAGTCGATCATTCATGACCGGTTCAAATAGAAGCGATGCACGTGACCGTGTAATTACGGGTGAAGCGAACTTGAGCTTGTTTGTTTTTCCCTTTTTCTGACCTTGACGTGAGCTCAACCCCGCTGTATCAAGATCATTCGAACCTGCGTCTGCGGGTGTCATGCCAGGGATTTGTGAAGAACAGAAGACGCACGGTGCGAGGGCCCTGTTTCAAATAATTGAACAGGCCTTAAAAGTGCCCGGTGTCCACCAAGTTCGGACGGAGACAATCAGAATAGACATATGATTCAGCCTCTCACCGTATTTTTCCTCTCCGGGCCAAGATCTCGGTCCGTTTTCTTCGCGAATTGCATCATGGTTCTGCGGCAGTAAGCTGGACGCACAACCTGAGTCAGTTGCCGAGGAACCCGAGAGGGGTATGCACAGCCTAAGTTCTGGACCGGGGTCTGGATTCGCAGAAGAAGCGC
>JARKIE010000729.1:0-27088 GCA_029378255.1 Mycena rosella
CTCCTCCGCTTCTCCGATGAGCAGTGGTTACCCGAAGACGAGAGCAGTGCGACCATTGGGGTCGACTTTCGCGTACGGCGCTTGTCCTCTGGGTCTGCGTAGGTTCCTGCTGATACGTCTACTAGGTGCACAAGCTAGATGTGAAGGGCAGGAAGGTTAAGCTCAGCATATGGGTGAGCCACTTTCGGTCGAGTCAGGGACTAGATTCCCAACGTTCATAAAGGACACTGCAGGCCAGGAGCGGTTCCGCACAATAACATCCTCGTACTACCGCGGTGCCCAGGGCATCATCCTCGGTGCGTTCCTTTACGCCACGAGAAGGCCATGCTGACATTGCGCAGTGTATGATGTATCCAATCGGGACTCGTTCGACGCGCTGCCGCGGTGGTACAGCGAGCTGGAGACGTACGTTAGCGACAAGGTCGTCAAGATCCTCGTCGGCAACAAAGTCGACAAGGTGCCGTGCATTCCGGGCTGCGTTGTTTTGCCCCTCGCTAACGCGCGTGCGCAGGAATTCTCGCGGCAGGTGCCGACGGCCGAGGCACAGGCCTTTGCGACGCGGATGAACTCGCTGTTCATCGAGGCCTCCGCAAAGACGGCCGTGGGCGTGAAGGAGGCGTTCAGCGACGTCGTCGAGCGGATACTTGATATCCCGGAGCTGTGGGACGCCGCGCCGGGCGTCGGCGTCGGCAAGACTGCCGGCGGGCAGATGCCCGGGGGCGGGAACGTCAATCTCGCGGACGAGAATGAGCAGGAGGGCGGTGGGTGCTCTTGTTAGCCCTAGAGTGACGACTGGACACGACCCATATACGACGGTATCCTCACCTCACTATACACATGTACATTCCCAGCACTTAATGATTATTATACATCCTGCAAACATTGAAGCTTTGGATGGAAATCCTAGAGTGACGACTGGGCACGAGCCATATACGACGATATCCTCATACACATGTAGCACTTAATGATTATTATACATTCTGTAAACATTGAAGCTTGAAGCTTGATGGCCGTGGCGTGACCTTGTACCGAGTTGTTCCTTCTTCTGTACCTCGTCGTTTCTCAGCGCGTCCAATGCAGCAAAACCGCCTGGGGCTTGGCCTGCGGGCACCGTTGCCATCGTACGGCCAGGGCCCGTCAATGTCTGCCCTAGCTTACCAGCAACAAGCCCAGATCCAGCCTCAAAAACAAACCACCCTTTTCGTCGGCTCAATCTCTGGCGGCATCACCGATGCCACTCTCAACGCCCTTCTCACCGCCTGTGGCCCCATAAAGTCTTTCAAGCGTCTCATCACACCCGCCAACAAGCCCCAGGGCTTCGGCTTCGCAGAGTTCGAGGAGCCAGACGGCGCCCTCCGCGCCCTGGCCCTTCTCAATAACGTGGAGCTCCCTGCGCTCGAGGATGGGTGCGCCAACAAGCGGCTACTGGTGCGTCCACACCCACATCCTTGACATCTGTCTTCACATCCATCTAGATCAAAGCAGACGAAAAAACCCGCGCCTTCCTCGACGCCTATGCATCCACGCGGCCCCTCGAACCCTCGGCCGCGCAGGCGTCCAAGGCCGCAATCGACACCGTCGTCGGGGACGTCACTCGCCTCGCCGCCGCCTCCACGTCCGAGAAGGAGAAGTACGTCGTCCCGCCCCATCTCCACGACCTCCAGGAGGCCGATCTCCCCGAGACGCAACGCGGTCTCGTCATCTCCGAGATCGCGCAGTTCCGCGAGCGGGCGGCGAAGCGCGAACGCGAGAAGATGCGCGAGCTGCAGCAGCAGCAGCAGCCCGGCGTGCCCAGCGGCCCGAAGATGCGCGAGTGGGGCCGTCCGAAGGAGGACCCACAACAGCAGCAGCAGCAGCAGCAGCAGCAGCAGCAGGCGCCGCCGCGCGACCAGGGGATGGGCAAGGGTGCGCAAGGGTACAACAAGCCTGTCGACTTTGTGCGCGAGCAGCGCGAACCGAAGCGGGCGCAGACGCAGACTGACGAGGAGCTCGAGGCGGACCGCAAGGAGGGAAGGCGGCGCGACGAGGAGGTGTCGTTTCGAGATGTGCGTGTCCCCATTGTCTCTATCTGTTTAAACTGACCGTCCCTCCAGCGCGAGCGCCGCTACGAGCCACGCGAGCGGGCGCGCATACTCGCCCTTGAGCGGGCGATTGCACGGCAGCGCTCGACCGCCGAGGCCGAGGCGCGCGACCGGATTGACATGCGCGAGCGGCTCGAGGCGTGGGACGACGACGAGAGCGACGAGCATTTCTACGTCGACCGCGCGCGGTGGCGGGCCCTGCGCGCCCGGCACCTCGCGACGGAGCAGAGCGCCGACGCTGCGAGTGCGGCGTTCGAGGAGGAGGAGGCGGCGAACCTCGCCCGTGAGAGTGAGGACTTCCTTGCGCGGCAGATGGGCGAGATGCAGGCGCTGGCGGAGGAGCAGCGGCGCGCGGGGCTGCTACTGGACGACGGGGCGCCTGTGCGGTTGAGCGTGTCGCTGGGCCCGCTGGTTGCCAAGGCCGACGCGGCGCGCGAGAAGGAGGGGGGACGCGAGGGCGTGTTTGGGGCGGAGGAGGATGAGGAGGAGGCGGCCCGCAAGCGCAAGGTCCCGCTCGTGAAGCTCGACTTTAGCGCGGCGGAGGCGGGGCCCGAGGCCACGCGCGAGCGGCTCGAGGCCATGAAGGCGGGCGTGCCAGCAGAACGGGAGGCGCTCTTCAAGGCCAAGGTGCGGTGGGACGGGATGACCGATGTACGTTTCGAACTTTTACTTTCTCTACTCGCTCAATTGCTCACTGTCGCGCGCAGGGCATGATCGACCGCAAGTTCGAGCCACTGGTGAAACGGCTGATGACGCAGTATCTCGGCGACGCGGAGGAGGCGGAGGAGCTCATCATGTTCGTCGTCGAGCACCTGAAAGACCACAAGGGTCCCGCGAAGCTCGTCGAGGGGCTCGAGCCCGTGCGTCCTCCTTCCTCCTCATACTCCGCTCTTCGTGCTGATCCCCTTCTTCCCGGCGCGCAGGTCTTGGAAGAGGAGGCCGTGGAGCTGACGACCGCCGTCTGGCGCCAGCTCATCTTCGAGAGCATGGCGTACGGCGATGGCCTGCACACCGACCGCATGTTCGTCGACTGAGCGCGTGCGCCCCCCCACCCCAAAAGCCCCCTGGCTCTCGCGGACGGACGTGAGTTCCTTGCAATGCTAGACCTACCTCTACCCTATATCTCTTGTGACCTGTCGTTATCTACTGCCGCCGTCCCGTTCGGGTGCCCCGAAGTCGAAATCGAATCGAATGTATATGTGTACATACTACAAGGCATAGTGAGTTGACTCTGCACTCTCTCCCGTGTGTGTGTGGGTGGGTCCCGCGTGCGCCCCCTTGAAATTGTTGCGCTCTAGATCCAGTTTTGGAGAAGACCGCCTGGGAAGAGGTGGGGGTAGGGATAGGGACGCAGATCCTGGTGAGAGCCCGCTTTGCATGCAGAAGACCGACCTTGAATTCCCTGGTAGCCCATTATTATGTTTGGTACATACCGAAATTGCTGGGAGTACGTAAGGTGTCCAAGCGCGGGATATGGTGTTATAAGTTGGTTATTTACTTGTGTCTGTTAAAGTCGTGTAACTTGAGGCGAAGGCCCGTCTTTGCATACGCGTATTTGTACTACACCTTTTCTCGACGCGTTGAACATGTGAATGTGATACGTACCCCTTTACACCTTCTTGACGGTCAACTTGGGAGTTGAAGAACGTTGTTTCGACGATTCGAACTAGCCAATACCTCGTTATTCTCCGACATGTCTGCTGCACCTTCATTTGACCCCGATCCCTACGAGCGGCCGCACGACTGGGGCCCACAACTAGCAGAGCAGTTGAAACAACATTTGGACAACGAAAGACCAAATCTCAAACAGGAGTGGACGTTTCCTTCTCCATTCATCACGTATGCGGCCCACGTCCCAGGGTCCAGGGGAGACCCTTGCTGGGGCCCACAGTCGCGAACTGTGAGCTTCAACTTGCTTTCGTGCCATCCTACAACGTCTTCTCACATTCACTGCACAGCTAGCCGAGCTGCGCATGTACGGATTATCGTGGGCGATTCGCAGCAAGGTAGAATGGCAGCGTAAGATGGCAGATCCTCTGATTATGGACAAATGGCGCAAGGAGGCCCTCGAACAACAAGACAGCTTGCCTGTTGAACAGCAACTTACACCCAATATGGTGAGTATCAGAGTGTAGTCTGGCTGTATGGGATCTCATTGAAACAGGTAAACTACGTCTTGACCGAATTGGCAGCATACGCCAGGCTTTCGGATCCTGACTCTGGAATCGAGGTGCAAACGATTGTTTCGTTGGAAAACATCCACTCATTGAAACACTAGAGCGGTCCTTTCGACGCCATCTGGTATTCGGACCGTCTTGTTTCGAACGAAACGGCCGGGCTTTTGCGTGCTGCGGCTGCCGAACTCGAGGATGTCCCGGATGATTTAAAAGACTGGCATCCCGGCTCAAACGGCCAAGTTCTCGACCTCGTTCACCCCTATCTTTACTGCATAGTCTATGACCGCACCCATTCCTCTGAAGGTTCCGGGTCTACTCTGTTGCAACCTCCAGTATACGACATTCTCGAAGAATACGACTATGATCTTGAGGACAATTCCGAACACTATGCTGCTCACGCGGTTTCTAACCGCTTCTGCTGGCTCCCGTCCGATTTTTCCGTCGACACAACCGATGGCTCGGTCAAGCTCGTCTCTCCGTACATTAACAATCTCCATCCAATGACGCACAAGCCTCTTTATCGCCTAATCGAATCCGTGTTATCCTCATTTGTCCCTTTGTTCGAACGCGTCCTCAGCCAAATCAATGGCCAGGATAGGACTTGTACCGGGACGTGACCCCCGGCTCGGGCCGAATAATGGTAGAGCGGTCGGTCGGGACATGGGCTGGGTACAATTGGAAGCTCGCTGGTATTACGGTCCCATGCACTTGGAGCAAGAAGAAAGTGGAGTACAAACGCGGGATGAGTGAGGAGGAATATACCAAGTGCTTGCAGGATGCGCCCAAGGCTCTCCCGGAAGCCTATGAGGAATATACGGGCGAACTCGAGAAGACAATCGTGCCGTACTCGCTCAGAGGCAAGACCATCCAGTGTATCATCAAGCTCGCGAATATACACTTGACTGTTGAGAATCCGGAATACAAAGGTGGCAGTTAGCATGTCGAAGGTGCGAAGCGTCCAAATTTCGGTCGTATTTACTGCTGATCAGTACTCCTTCCCAGGCATGCTTAATGAGCATATCGTGACGTCCGGAATTTATGTACGAACAAATATGCTTGACCTCCCGCGTGATTGACGTTTCGGGCAGTACTACGAAGAATATAATATTTCCGAATCGTGGCTTGCTTTCCGTGTCAACACTAGCCCTCCGGTGTATCACGATCAAGACGACGAGATATGCATGGAAATTTTGTATGGGATGGAACGGTATACTCAGCATAGTTGGCATCTTCACTGTTGGATGACCTTTTTTGTAACTCAGGGATTCGTATTGCTGCCAGGATCTTGGCTCGATAGTGAGGAAGAGTCGTTCTCTATTGGCTGAAACTTATATATCTATTAAGGCTACAAGCGCCGGTCGTGCCCTCGCGTGGCCCAACATCTACCAGCATCGCGTCGCGCTTTTCATCTGGTCGACCCAACCAAACCTGGGCACAGGAAAATTCTCGCCATCTTCCTCGTCGACCCCTCGATCGAACCCATCCCGTCCGCGACGAATATCCCACCTCAACAAACGGACTGGGCGTTCGCGGCGCTGGAAGAGGCAAGGAGCGATCCCGCGTCGGCTTTCTCCCGGCTTCCCCCAGAGCTGTCCAATGTGATTCTTAACAGGTTCCCCGATACCTTCATGGACCGCAAGGAAGCGGAGGCATACCGTCTGCGTCTTATGGAAGAGCGCACTACTTTCGACGAGGCGCACGACATGGAGCTGTCGAACACCTTCAATATGTGCGAACACTGAGGGTCATTTTCGGCCTTTTTTGGCACCATAAATGTTACACACAGTGGTGGTTCAGCGGCGAAGAATCCACCATTCGCCGCCTGCAATGTAAAATATTTGTCTTTTGATCGATATCCTTTCACACCCAACATGACTTGGTTCAATGGTCGAGTTCCGCCGCCCGTTCAATTTGATCACTCAATCGTTAATCCAACACAACTCAGCAATTCTATTCTAAAAGTACAGGGAAGGAGAAATAAGCAAGGAAATGAAGGAATGGGAGCAGTTCGTAATCCAAGTATGCTATATATAAATAAATAAATGAAAGAATAAATCAAGCATTGGAGGTCGATACAGCTGGAGTCGGAGCAGTTGGTATAGTACAGGTATGATCATAGACAAAGAGGCTGGGAAGAAAATACGAAAAGAAACAGATCTGACCCCCAGACGCACTCACAACAGCCCATCGCGACCCACCAGAAATTGGCTCATACGCCGATCCACCAGCTCATCGAATCACGCACGCCCGGGCCAAAGAAGCATGTCTGCTCCTCGGACCCAAGCGGGACCACCCGCCCTGGTCAGACCCGCACGTCTACGTCTCGGACCCGGGCGACGGGGAGGGGCGGGAGCGCCGGGGGCACGTTACCCCCGACGTACCCGTCTCTCCGCGCTGTGGTAGCCGACGCACGGGCCCGGAATCAGCGAGGCACGTCTACCTCGCTGACCCAGGCAACGTGGAGGCGGTTATCGAATCATTGCTGGTGGTATGAGATAAAAGCGGTGCACTGATGGTGAGGCGGCGAGGGCGAGTGGGACGTCTGTTGCGGGGTGATGGGAGTATCTTGCAGAAATTCAGCGCCGGCCCGGCGCGCGGCAGTCGTGCGCGCGGTGGACTGCGACCTGGGCTTGGAGCTGGACCCAGTCGAAGGGATGCTGGGGCGAATTCCCGGGTGCCCGCTGTGAGGGACAGCGCGGGGGAGCCGCGATGGTCGTTCCAGACGTCGAGTAGATGCCAGTTAGTGCTGGCGTCTCGTAAATAATAGATGATATGCTGCGGGCTGTCGGGGCGGAGGTTTGGTAGAGAATGGCGCCCGGCGTGAATGTTGCTGGCAACTGGGTGCGCTGAGAGATAGGCGTTGTGCGACTTGAAGGAGGTGCAGCAACGGGTGTGGATGGTCTCGGAGGCGGGGGACGAACGAGAGCAGGGAGGCGCAGCGGGGAGAGCGGGAGGATCCGACGGACAGCAGCGCCGGCGCGCGTTGGCGAAGCCGGAACGAGTCGCAGTTGGCCGGGGGCTGTCCGAGTTCGTACACAATCGCGGGGGTGAGCTACGACCGGCTTGGAAGGCTGAAATAAAGGCGACGCGTTAGTGGAAGGAGTAAGAGAGATGGAGAGTCACGAACCATAGCGGAGTCCACAGCAACTCCAACTCCCGTGTGCGCTCTAACATGAGTCGACTGCAATTTCGATTCGTCGCCGGCGAGAATGGGATGAGAGGGGTTTTGCTAGGAAAAGGTCATTAGGCGAGGCAGCGAGCGCGGGAGTAGCAGAACATACCTCTGGTTGGCGACTCTTGGCCTTCGGCTGCTCGCGTGCCAGTGATTCGAGGGCCTTGAGGAAACCAGCGCCATCGAAGGTAAAAGCGGCCTAGTGTACGTGTTTGAGTAAAATCAATATGAGTAGAGAAAGACGCGTACGCCGGGCAACTCGAATATGGAGGGGAGCGACGGACGGAATTTCTTGCTATGCGGGCGAGATAGTAGCTGGAAATGGATTCGGTGAGTATGAAGAGAGCAGTAAAGAGTACCGGACACGAACCCAGGAACGGCGGGTCTCGCCGGAGGATCTAAGCTGGGGTCTCGTGGCGGGCGGAACGCGGCGGGGAACCTGAGGAATAGTGAGCACGAGTGGGCATAATCTTAGTAAGAGACGTACTATGCGGGCGAGATCTCGCTTTGTCGGTGCCAGGGCGCGTTTCAAGAACAGCGTCCCAGCGGCGACCACGCAGAACGCGACAATGATAAGGCCGAGAAGGAGTCCTGCAGTTGAAGAATGGCAGGATGGGCGAGGAAACGCGCCATGGTGAGGCGCGAAACCGGTGTCGAGGAGAGGGTGGATGTCGGACGCGTCGCGAATGACCGGCGCGTCGACGCGGGAAGGTATGTCGTCGAGGCTCTTGTCATGGAAGACGTCGATGTAGATAGGTGCATGCGGTTCGTTGTCGTAGTCCGGGAAGCGCATGACGAGGACCGCGGGTGCCCACAGCGCTTGCAATTCCTCAAACTTGCGATCAATCGCGAAGATTTCGGGGATCAGGCTGGCGTAGTACTCCTCGAGGGTGATAGGGCCGAAGGGTGCGGTAAGGGGCCTGAAGAAATGGAGGATGGAGGAAAGGAGGAGGATGAGGAGGGCGGCGGCGAGGGAGACGCGAACGACGGGGAGGGAGAACTTCATCATCACACGAGGCAACGATGAGGGGGTGGGGGATGCTTTGTAGGCTTTAAGCTGGAAGCTTGAAGGCTGTAAAGCGATGCGAGCGAGGCTCAAGCAAAAAGTGACAGTTGCGGGCGAAGGCAAGAGTCAATTACCATTTTCAATCCCCGAATCCCGCTTATACACTCGCCTTGTTTGGCCAGTAAATAACGCGTCGACGCGTCGACGCGTCAAAAAATTCTGCACAGACCCAAGGAGGAGGGGAGGTACGCGAGCGTTTCACCCAAGATTTTGAAGAGGCAGGAGGAGAAAGGGAGAGACGAGCGCGAATTGTACGTCAACGCTGAATCCTGATCCGAGCAAGGAAGCTTCCAACGATCCTCTGGTTCAACTTATGCATTCTAAGGTTATGGCAATTTGCTGACGCGCGAACTGGAGGAGCCAAGAATTGACGAAGAAACCGATATGCTAGATACGGTCTTGTTGTTGCATGTCTCTCCGCATCACTAGGTGGCAGCATTGTGACGAGACTCCAGGCCCAAACGGAAATGTTCGCCGACTGTTCTTGCTACTCCGAGGTCCAGTGTCCCGACCAGTTATTCCAAGTCCAAATTCGCACAGAGTTGGCGGCTAACGCAGTGCGCCCCTCCTTCGTGTGGCCGCATCTGATGAAAACAGACCTAGCGCTCGCAAATACAGCAAGTACCTGCAAGTACCCACCAGACGGAGAGTCGAGAGACTTACTAGTCGTGTTGTAACAAAGCCTCCGAGTCCCCATCCCGTCGCCATGCCAGCGATCTGTACTTATCTCCTTCTGGTGCTCTCATGATGCTTCCGCTTCCAAGTCGACAACTAGTCGACAGCCAACACAACTAGCACACCGTAGAAAGCAAAATTCTGACCTAGGTGAAGATCCTATCCAAAACTATATAAATCCATAGCAAAATACAGTTTAATAAAATGTTGATAACTTCATTTGGTACAAAACTGCTACAAAAGTAGCTACAATCCATAACCGTTTCCAAAGACACCAATTCATTCATTGTCCCGAGTGTACGAAAGGACTATTGAAAGAGGGCCTTTCAGCAGCCATTTCGGGTGAAACAAAAGAAGGTCTTTCCCATATAGCTGAAAGCCGCACCGAAAGGAATTCTTTCGGCGGCGCTTTCAGCTATATGGAAACAAAGACTTTCCTAAATTTAGGAAAGCATTGCGGAAACAGCATATTTCCGAGCAACCCCAGGGTGCACCCACAGGTGTACCCGCAAGTGTACCCGCAGGTGTACCCGTAGGTGGACCTGCAGGTACACCCGCCGGTCGTTGACCCTGAATTACAAAAATCAAAACTGCATCGGCGTCTCCTCCTGCAGCGCGCAGCCATCCGCCCTAGCCTACAGTTGCTCGCCGGGCGGCCCCGCACCGCGACCAACGCATGCACAACGCTCCGCGGAATCACGGGCGCCTCTGCATGCGTGGCGCGCGGCAGGGCGTCTAGATCTTCAAACGCTGCGCCGTCAAGTCCCGCTCGAGCAGATTCGCAATCTAGGAAGTATATGTCAGCTCCGAGAAGCGGGAAGTATCACATACCTTCCCAACCGACATCGACATGGTGGAGGTAAGTGCTGCAAAAGCGCGTCAGCGCCTCCTAACATACAATCGGTGTTTAAGGATTAACATACATTATTTTCTCGGTTCCAGACCTGAACCACACTAAGCCCAACCCCGCGTTACAGTCCGTATTATTTAATTACATTTCGTGTCTGGGCAAAAATAATCAGTCGAGATGCAAGAACTTCACTAAAATTCACTTGCCTAATGCTGAGCCAATTGAGGCGCCACAGATAATACTCGAAAACTGCGATGATACCGTCCATTTCACCACAACGCGCGAGGCTGAATTTTTCTTGGTGGCGCATGCCGCAGAACTCGCAGCGCTTGGGCGGAATCCAGGCGCTGTGAAGTCGGAAGTGGAGGTGAATGAGAGGTTCTGCAAGGAAAAGTTAGCGCACGTTGTTGCGATGAAACAAACTCACCGAATCGCCGCGCATCTGGGACATGGTAATAGAATCGCCATTCCTGCTGCTGGGGACGGCATTGGCGCATCCATTCACGCTTACGCCGCGGGGGCATGCCAGAAAACCCAATTTTGGCTTCGCGCTCAGTCGGGGAAGAAGGTGGGAGCTGGTTGGGCGTGATCTCGAAAGTATAGACGCCTCCGGGCCGCCAGAGAGCCGGGTTGGAGGTAAGGATAGCGTCGATGGCGGCGTCCATCGTGACGTTGATTGCTGCGTTCATGGTAAAGGACTGCGGACATCAGCTCTAACAAACAGCCCGTAGGACGACGTACCTGAGTAATCACGACGTTCAGAACTACAGGAACCCTTAGCAGAAGAATCGAATCCAAACAACACAAAACTCACCTGAAATTGGGCGTGGTGGTGGTGGTTTGAAGTGAAGAGAGAGAGGCCTGCCGGTCAGCGGCGGCCCTCTTGTATAAGCACGGCGGTGGATGAGAAGGAGCGGCGAGGAAGGCTGCTGGACGGCGCAAGTGCTGGATGTCGTTTGATGGCGGCGCTGCTGTGGCCAGAGTGGCTGTGCTGTCCCGATCACACTCCCGCCTCTTCCCGCTGTGTCGTCCTCCTCGGCATCGGTGTCTCCCTCTACGACAGCGAAGGCCGCGTTCACCGCCAGCCCCAATCTCGAGGTTTATCAGCGGGCGTCTCCTTCCTCGGCGCCTTCTCGCGCCTCACATCCGGCCGCTTTAGCCCAGGCTGGCACGCCTTCTAGCTCTCGCCCTTAACACTGCGAATACATTCGACGTCAAGCCGTCTTTCCGTTTGTGTTCAAGTCCATCCACTACCCCAACGAGGTCGTCACCGCCCACCGCGGCTCCCCGCTGCTCATTGGCATCGTCAACTTTGACGACAACAAGATCACACTGGGCGGGCTGCGTGCTTACCTGCCGATCATGCGGCGCTGCCGGCGCATCGTGTTCATCGCGTGCGGGACATGCGCTCTCCGAGGACCGTAGCTCCTTCTCGGAGCGGCGGAACCAGATCATCAATGGGCTGCACGCGGTGCCCGCGATGATCAAGCGCGTGCTCGAGGGCAACGCCGCACTGTAGCAGCTTGCGATGACAATCAAGGACAACAAGAACCTGCTGCTCATGGACCGCGGGTACCAGTACGCGACGTGCTTGGAGGGCGCGCTGAAGATTAGTTATATGCATTCGGAGGGTGCGTTGCGTTCCCCCGGTCCCCTCGCGCTGACGCGCGCCCCCCAGGGATCCTCGCAGGCGAGCTTAAGCACGGCCCGCTCGCGCTCATCGACGAAAACGTGCCCGTCATCATCATCACGCAGACCAGCTTTGAGACACGCCGCCCTCGGCGTCCCCGCGCCACCTGCGCACGCCCTCGTCCCCGCGGCCCTCTGCGCGCCATTCGCCGCTGTCGGGCCAGGGGCAGCGTGCATCCCCGCGCTGCGGCGCAACTCGCTCTCTGCGAGGCAGCTCTTCCCGTCCTCGAGCGTGCCAAGCGTCGCGCTCACACCATCCGCGCGTACAGCCGCCGCGCCGAGTCGTTCAGCACTCCCGACGACCGCGAGGCGCAGGACAAGGCCGGCCCCCCAAGTTGACGCCTTCGGCGTGGCAGCTGTATTTCACCGACTGGATCCAGCGACAGCAGGCGTCGAGCAGCCGGAAGCTCAATGTTGCGCAGGCGGCCAAGGAGGCCGGCCAGGAGTACGCCAGCCTCAGCGAGGAGGAGAAGGAGGCGTGCATCGGTCTGTTCTGCAGGTTTGACGTCATCTCATCTTATCTCCGGCCCTATAAACGGCGCTCGCAGGCGGCCAAGGATGTCAGGATGAACTCAGCCGGTCGACGTAGAGCAATTCATTTCATTCTTCTTCTTTCGGAGAAGATGGAGTACGAGGCGGCGCGCCGACTGTACAAAGATGGCTCCGTTAGGTATGGCTCGAGCATCAACTTCAGTATCCTCTCCGGCAGCCCTGCATTCCCCGCGATCAAGATAGAGTCGGAGAGCAAGAGCGAGGGCTTTGCCACCGACAACGGACATGGACCGTACCACATTCGCTCATGATCACAGACAAGGCCAGGATCGAGCATCTCCCGCTGGACATCCTGCCAGCCCTATCCACGCCAAAAGTCGAAGAGCCCGCAGGGCCGGTGGAGCTCGTCACCGTGCCCGCGGCGGAGTGGAAAAAGCGGAGCTGCGCAACATGACCAAGGCGTGGAAGCGCGAGCGGCAGGCCGAGCCGCGGCGCGCGCGCTGTGGCGGAGATTCACGCGCAATGGCTCATATTTACGGAATGGGCAAAGAGATATGGTGCGCTCGGGGTTCCTTGCGGGAACGGGCGATTTAGTAAGGCGGACGCTGGCGGCAAAGGCGTTTCCAGACGTGCAGATCCCGCTGATTTTTTTGTATGTGGCGACGAATGATTCGGATACGATATGTGCGTTTTTCGTACTCGCGACTGCCGAGGAGCGGGACTGAATTTTGTGTAGGGCTGAATTGGTACGACGCGTGCAAGAATCTGGACCGGATTGTGGACGGGCATCGGCCGGGTGCGTTTCCTTCTCTTTCTCTTTACCGGGCACCGGTTGACGGAAAGCAGGAAAGATGCATGGTGGATGAGGCGCGCGTATGGTATCGCGCTGAGCGGGAGACACATGTCTTGTTCTTCCCCGTGTGTAAGATGCGCAGCTCCGGGTATGTGGAGCACATTCCGCACCGTCAGTCCGCGAAAAAATGCCGAAGGCGGGCGAAACTGGACATCCAAGCATCAGCTTGGCTTGTAGCAAGCGGGAGCTGGAGAAAACTTACCAAAAGCTTCAGATAGTTATTATACACTGCCCCCGAGAGCCATCGGGCAGTCTGATAAGAGTTGACAGACCTGGATGAGGGGATGATCAGAATGTGCCAAAGCCAAGTCATGAGAAAAGGTGACCTCGCGCAGTCCTTGGTGAGTCAGGAAAGAAGTCGAGAGGGTCCCGAGTACTGTGGAGCCTCCGTTGACTGGCCCACGGACTTTGACAAAATGACAAATATTATGAGAAACTGAGAATGGGAGCACAAGGTCGGTTTGTGGCGGGTGGGAGGCGAAGGTGACTTACCAGAAGCTTGGGATAGATGTTGGACATTGCACCCTAGAGCCTTGAGTCGCGCTGATAAGAGTTGATAGAACTGGATGCGCAGGGTCAAAAAGGGTCAAAATCGGGTGATGAAAAAACTAACCTCGGGCAGTTTCACGCAGCTCAGGACGGAGGCGGTAAACGATTTGGTCATCATCAATGCTCAATTAACAGCCTGGCGCCGCGGAATTCGACAAAATGACCCATATTATGAGAAACTGAAAATGCAAGCATCAGCTCGGTTTGCAGTGGCCGAGAGCTTCAGGGGACTTACAAAAAGCATGCGATGGTTGTTATACCCCGTGCCCGAGGGCTTCGAGTCGCTCTGATCAGAGTGAATGGAACTGGATGGGGAGGAGGGTCAAGAGGTGCTAAAATAGGGTCATAAAAAGTTTACCCTTGGGAAATCTCTCGCAGTGCAGGGCGGACGCGGAGCAACGGCTTCGGTTTGCAAGTTCGAAAAGTGGCTGAGACACCCGCTGAGTGATTTACATTCGGGGAGGGTCGAAGTGAAGGTCAAAGGTCTGAGCGTAAGTCAGTGGCGCCGACGAGCGCGCGACTAGCCGGAGGTTTGGGAGGCCAGCGGGATGGATTTTGCAGCTTGAGAAGCGAGTGGGACTCGCGCCGAGCGATATACACTGGGTTAGGCGGTGCATGCGCTCAGCGATTTGTGAGGGAACCGTGCGTCTGCTCAGCGATCTACACCGAGGGAACTGTGCGTCCGCTCAGCAATCTACACCGAGGGGACACACGTAAGCTCCGTGGAACGAGGGCCGACCTTTCGCACGAAGAAGACTTGGCAAGACTGGATAAAAAAGGCCTGGTGCAGCTTCTAGTGACCTGGGTGAGTCGGGGTTTGTGAACCATGTAGCCTCATGACTGACTCGTATGCCGCTAGCGTTTGACCCAACCACTCCGGGACCCCAACTACTCTCCTCGCCCAAAGACAATCTCCACGGATGACCTCCGCTTCATCCAAAATGTCATTGCAAATACCACCACCCCTGCGTGGGTTCATCATGTCCCCAAAAACTTCGGAGAGAAGGGAGCTGGTTCCATCAAGGCGGATGAATGGTGTCTTTTCGCAACCATCTACTTGCCCATCGCTCTAGTCATTCTATGGGGAGAGCAAGTAGGAAACAACGCTGCTCATTTTAGCCAGCTCCTCCAACATAGCATGGCACTGTTTCAAGCCACAACAATTATATCCCGTTACACCACCTCGAGCGCACGCGCCACGGCGTACCGGGACTTCATCAAGTATTGGCTTGGAAACCTTCGACCCCTATATCCTCATACGGATACTCCCAGAACCAGGACAAACCCTCACGTCGCGATGCATCTATACAATTTCCTTCTCCTTTTTGGACCAGCATTGTCCTGGTGGGCCTTCCCCGTTGAGCGCCTTATCGGTGTATTAGGCAAGATAAACACCAATGACCATCTCGGCGGTAGGTTGCTTTCCTTGCAGTTGCAACAGATGCTCATGGAAATTCTCTTCCAGGCCAACACGAAGCCACGCTCCTCAATACTTGGATCCGCGGTGCAAATCTTCGTCGGTGGATCAGCCGCCCCGATTGTCCTGCCGTCCTCCTTGAATTCTATCGCCTCTTTTCTCTCCACCTCGGCATCAACCTTGGGGATAAATCGGAGCCGGGGAAGTCCAGTATCAAGACGGCCGAATCCCGACCCATGCATTATGAGCACGACGGGGTGCACTACTCCAGGGCTGCCACACATCTTGGGAATAGTCTCGTGATGTATATCGAGCCAGGTTCTGGAAAAACCTATCTGGGGAGCATTGAGGAGATTGTAGTTGGCAAGCAAAAAGCAGAGTTCAAAGTTCGATGCCAAGCCCCTCTTCCTCCAGGCGAGAACGATCCCTTCAGCAGCGCCGCCATCAAACGACATCCAGCGCCTGTGACGTCCAGCGGCCCTCCTCGCCGCTCCTCCTCATCCACTGCCGTGCTTATACAAGAGGGCCGCTGCTGACCGGCAGGCCTCTCTCTCTTGACTTCAAACCACCACCACCACGCCCAATTCCAGGTGAGTTTTGTTGTTTTGGGATTCGATTCTTCTGCTAACGGCTCCTGTAGTTCTAAACGTCGTGATTACTCAGGTACGTCGTCCTACGGGCTGTTTTTTAGAGCTGATGTCCGCAGTCCTTCACCATGAATGCAGCGATCAACGCCACGATGGACGTCGCCATCGACGCTATCCTTACCTCCAACCCGGCTCTTTGGCGGCCCGGAGGCGTCTATACTTTCGAGATCGTGCCCAACCAGCTCCCACCTTCTTCCCCGACTGAGCGCGAGGCCAAAATTGGGTTTTCCGGCATGCCCCCGCGGCGTAAGCGCGAATGAATGTGCCAATGCCGTCCCCAGCAGCAGGAATGGAAATTTTACTACCATGTCCCAGACGCGCGGCGATTTGGTGAGTTTGTTTCATCGCAACGACGTGCGCTAACTTTTCCTTGCAGAAGCTCTCATTCACCTCCACTTCCGACTTCACGGCGCCTGGATTCCGCCCAAGCGCTGCGAGTTCTGCGGCGTGTGCCACCAAGAAAAATTCAACCTCGCGCGTTGTGGGGAAATGGACGGTATCATCGCGGTTTTCGAGTATTATCTGTGGCGCCTCAATTGGCTCAGCATTAGGCAAGTGACTTTTAGTGAAGTTCTTACATCCCAACTGATTATTTTCGTCCAGACACGAAATGTAATTAAATAATACGGACTGTAACGCAGGTTGGGCTTAGCGTGGTTCAGGTCTGGAACCGAGAAAATAATGTATGTTGATCCTTGAACATTGATTGTATGTTAGGAGGCGCTGACGTGCTTTTGCAGCACTTATCTCCACCATGTCAATGTCGGTTGGGAAGGTATGTGATACTTCCCGCTTCTCGGAGCTGACATATACTTCCTAGATCGTGAATCTGCTCGAGCGGGACTTGACGGCGCAGCGTTTGAAGATCTAGACGCCCTGCCGCGCGCGCCACGCATGCAGAGGCGCCCGTGATTCCGCGGAGCGTTGTGCATGCGTTGCTCGCGGTGCAGGGCCGCCCAGCGAGCAACTGTAGGCTAGGGCAGATGGCTGCGCGCTGCAGGAGGAGGCGCCGATGCAGTTTTGATTTTTGTAATTCAGGGTCAACGACCGGCGGGTGTACCTGCGGGTGCACCTAGGGTACACCTGCGGGTACACCTGCGGGTACACCTGTGGGTGCACCCTGGGGTTGCTCGGAAATATGCTGTTTCCACAATGCTTTCCTAAATTTAGGAAAGTCTTTGTTTCCATATAGCTGAAAGCGCCGCCGAAAGAATTCCTTTCGGCGCGGCTTTCAGCTATATGGGAAAGACCTTCTTTTGTTCTCACCCGAAATGGCTGCTGAAAGGCCCTCTTTCAATAGTCCTTTCGTATGCTCGGGACAATGAATGAATTGGTGTCTTTGGAAACGGTTATGGATTGTAGCTACTTTTGTAGCAGTTTTGTACCAAATGAAGTTATCAACATTTTATTAAACTGTATTTTGCTATGGATTTATATAGTTTTGGATAGGATCTTCACCTAGGTCAGAATTTTGCTTTCTACGGTGTGTAGCTGCGCAACTCTATTCCGTCGTTCGCATCGGTCGTTCGTTTAAAAAATAATAAATAGTCTGATCAATCAAAATTTCAAACTTCGCTCGGCCCTCCGCCGCGGTCAACTCTTCGCCAACTCTTTGCGCCTCATAATTCACCGCAAATGCCTCGAACTACGAAGCTCCAGGCATATTCAGATATTCTATTTGTTGCAGAGAGTCTACTTGCCGCATCCATTGCTCTTGACGACGATGATTTCCCTGATGGTGACTCGGATGATGAGGCCGCAGTGTTCCTCTCCGACGATGTATCTGAGGTCTTGGATCTCACAGCCTTGAACTGGACGAATTTATGCTGGGTGATGGGTCCAGAGGCCCATACGACAAAATCCCAAAGTCGGTGGACTTCTGCATAACATATGAATGTAGTACGCGCCATACGAGTGGGATCCATTTTACGCGCCTCGCCGATGCCCGTCGAAGCGCGTAAAATATGCATACACGGCCAGTTAGACATGCAGAGATGGCTCAAGGAGTCAAAGTGTACCTATGCTACGCAATAGGGACTGGTTAATGTTGAGTGGCTATGTGGTCGAAGCAGAGGAGGGGCCGAGCGGAGTTTGAAAATTTGATTGATCAGGCTATTTATTATTTATTTTTTAAACGAACGACCGACGCGAACGACGGAATAATTAAGCACCCCTACTCTGGTTTCAACTACGATGGCCCTTGAAATATTCCCTTTCCATCGTACGATTGCACAGTTCCCTCTGCTCTCTTTTTGACACAAAACGGCAGATTCGGATGATTTCGGCTACGAAATAGTCGAACGACGGGCCTCCCCCCGAGCCCGTTGCTCCCTCTATGAACAAGTCCTGGAGGCTCAAGCTCGACAGGAAAGATCTTTTTTGGATCTACCTGTAGACCTCATCATTAGCATCCTCGCCATAGCTGCATCCCGTAGCACAGGGATAACACTCGCGCTTACATCCTCCTGGATCGCAGACGTTACTCTAACAGCACGCTTGGCGCACATCTCGATACGAACAGTCCGTGCTTTAGAGTCGTTTCACCACCACGTCTGTTCTTCCCTACGCGCGGCAGGTGCCGTGCAGACACTCTGGATTTTGACGAACGCAGGTTCTCATCGTGAAAGAACTCTTATTCCGGACGTTCTTCGAGCCTGCGTCAACTTGCGAGCAGTTGCATGCCAAGTCAGCGCATTAGAGGATCTTTCCAGTGCTGAAGATCCTTTCCCCCAATCGCTCGGACCCTTCCGGCTGACCCTCATGGAAAATATGCGCCACCCGTACGCAGGGTCTCCCGGCTCAAACTGGGGGCGCATTCTGAGTGACCACCACGGCACCTCGGTTCTGCACAACCTCACACATCTGCACCTTGCGCAGTATCACGAACTCGATACACACTTCCCCGCCGCGCATCTGCCACGCCTCACGCATCTCGCAATGGGAAAATTTCAGACCTGGATTGGTGGGCCCTACTTTCCGGCCTTGGTCCGTCGTGTCAGCGACTTCGCGGAAGAACTCGACCAGCTTTCGCTCCAGCTCGCTATGGCCGTGCTGGTTTTCTGGCCCCATAAAAATGTTACTCGGAAAAGCACGCAGCGAGGGCAGTCTCCACAGCCGTGGCCCGTCCATGAGTTGGCTCAGGCGGCGCGAGATTGCGGCTCAGGCTCGAATATCATGGTTTACTGTGCAAGCTACGCTGACAAAGAATCAGAATTTTGGGAACAATCCGTTGGCGCTGGCGAGGATATTTGGACGTTGGCGCAGAAACAAATGTCCGAAGCAAATCAGACAGACTAGGTAGGCATAGGTGGCAAATTTCCAGGGATTCTAGATCTTATTCAGCTGATTCTAGATAGACAAGTTCTCCCGCAGCGGATTTATCCTTCCCTGCAAATGGCGACCACTCGAGGAGGAACAGGAAGACACAGGAATTGACTAGCGATACATACCAAGGGTTGTTTTATCCTAAGGTTTGAACAACACTAATTACACGGTTCTAACCGGTGCTTCCTTGTGCCCCACGAAACACATCGCGGGTTTCGATCGTCCGGGTGAACCATCATTGTAGTAGAGGGTCCATTTGCTGAAGTTGCAACACAAGACTGTGTACCTAACTGTATCCACCCATCTCTTGTCCGCCGAGCATGTTGAAATGGTTATGTTCGCGGCACGCCTTCGCCCTGTTTTGGCTCGGTTTGCACTCCTCGTGGTAGCACACAACTGTATTTCTTAGGCTCGGTGGAAGCCGAATTTACCCTCAGAGGGTGTGCGTAGTACAGTACGGTGCTCTTTCAAGTCTATTTATAGTTGGTCGGCAACGCGTTCTTTGCGCTTCTCTTCTCTCTCTTTATAAAATCGCGTGTGTCCGAAGCCTTCAAACTCCGCCAGGAAATCAGCGAATCGGCGCCAGACCACGTAGCGCCACGTCCTCAGTCGAAGTGCCGGGGCGCTTCGGCGCCCCGGCGCGCTCTTGTGTTAAGTAACGTGACGAGATCTTTTTCTCTTTTTGCCACCACCAGTGGCACCGCCGATTTTTGTCCCAAGTACAACAAAGTAAGCGAGGTGTTCCTCCCTGCTCAGCTTCTCGCTCATTATATTCCACCTAGATATGTTGCCGAACCGAACCGCACAACACTTTCGCGATCGCCTCGCAGAACTTGGCGCGCAGATTCCGATCCTCGAGGCCGAGCGAAGGAAAATCCAACGGAAACTACGGACGTTCAAATTCCCCATCCTCACTCTACCCCCAGAAATAACATCCAACATATTCATCCACTGCCTTCCCCCCGTTTCCCGCGACGAAAAGGACTGTGATATGATGTTCAACCATGTGCATCCCAGTTCGCAGGATGCTCCTCATCTCTTTCTGCAAATCTGTCGCCGCTGGAGGGATATTGCGCTCGGGACCGGAGGCCTGTGGGCTTCGCTACAAATTTCTGATCTGTTTCGGGAGAAGACAGAACTGGGTGAAACAATGCTCGCCCAATGGATCGCCAGAGCCAGAGGCACCCCGTTGTCGCTATTTTTCCGCCGTATTCGGAATGGGGAACATTGGGAAGAGCTCTTTGTGCAAATCATGACCCGGGCGCCGCAGTGGCGCCAGGCGACTCTTGTCCTTGCGCACCAAGACCTCATCAATAAGGTGTTCTGCGCAGAGGTCTGCGGCCGCGTTTCCAATTTGCAGCGCCTCCATATACATATACATGCCTGGAAACCAGACTCTTATAGTTATTCTTGGGACACCCAGAGCTCCGAACGCCTCCCGATCACAGCGTTCGAGGTTGCGCCGAATCTAAGGGTGGTGAAACTATGGCACCTCGCTCCGTCGCGCATCCGCCTTCCATGGTCGCAGTTGACACGGTTTACTGCAGACAAGCTATCCTCGGCGGATTGCCTGCAGGTGTTGCAGCTCGCCCCATCCTTGATCGACTGTTCTTTCGCCTCAATCGAGGGGGACACAGCTGCTCCGTCCTCACCTCAAGATTTAGTCCACCGTAATTGCGGTCTTTGTCGCTCGCCGGGTCTTATAGCATGTGCGAAGACTTTTATCGCACTTGGCATTGCCTGCGCTCATAGCGCTCGGTGTCTGGGTTGGATACCAGGACAAACCCGAGGAATTGGGTGTCCTTTCTATTCCGCTCGGCCGTTGCACTGCAAGCTTTAGACTTGTTCAGCGATTACGAGAACTTTTCCCGTGTGCTTCTTTTCATGGCGGAAATCACGTCGCTTGTGCTCGAGGGCATTGACCGCCACGAGATAATGATTATTTTGCGGTCATCGCGGAATTCAGCTGCATTCCTACCACATTTTCGGGTCTCTCAGCACTACTATGCGGTGACGATGGCGAGGAACTCGAGGAGGACCGGAAGACATCGATTACGACCTGCTGGCAGATGCCCTTTATGCCAGATCGAATGCAGATGCACACGGGGACGTCGCGCATCTTGAGGCGTTCCGCTTGGTCTGGCTGCCGACACCCGCCCCCGATTGGCATCAACAATTTGAGAGACAGGCGGACCTTAACCCCTTGGCTCGAGCTCGGGTTTGACCGCGAGAAAGCTTTGCAGCCACCTAGCCAATATCGGGACGCTTCAGCGGTTCCTCGACATGGTCAATGACGGGATGGATTCTATATAGGAACCCTATCTGAACAATGGGGTAACTCGGGTGGTCGATGAATAATACCTCGTTGACTAGGAACCCTGGCAGGGGTTTCGGGTAGAGTGGATAAAATCAGGGTAAATATTCATGTAATATCTCGAGGACGAGAACGGCCCTTGAATGGATGTTTGAGTGGAAGTTGCGGTCACCGAACGTCAAGTTCAATTCTGCGCGGTTGGGAATTTGATCGGCCAATTCCCAGCTGGCGGGGCATGCAACGAACCGCAAGGCAAGTCCGTGGACAAACATATTTACGGTATATTTAATAGCCGCCGAACATCCTAAAATTATTAATAAACCAGGGGTTCAGTTCGTACAGGCAGAATTTGCGCCTGCACCTTCAAGTCCGTGGATAAACCGATTTACGGTATATTAATAGCCGTCGAACATCTAAAATTATAATAAAAAGGGGTTCAGTGGTGCGCCCTCACCTGGAACAGGAGTACGGGTTGAATTCGACAGGTAGGGGAGGGGTATCCGAATAGCGACTTGTCGGAGTAGGAATGTTGTGGTGGCTGGCTGGAGGGCGTCGTTCGTTCGTTCGTTCGGCGTCGACCCGGAGTTGAATTTTGCACCGCCAATCTTGGCTCGAATTTGAAGTCGGGGGCACGTACGGAATTATACATAATTAATGGGCGTTCACACTGTGCATTGCTGCGAAAGGCGAGGGTGCCCATACGTCGGTGGTGCTATAAAGCGGTCTTCTCGAACGTATGGGATCAAGCGGATTTGGAGCGGTGTTGTAATCCCAAATCCGACCGTACGCGAGAAACCCAAGTTGGTATCGGGTTCTGAAGCGACACTTCGAGTCTGCATGCGTTTCGGGCATTTCGAATGGAGGAGATGTTGTGCTTGCAAAGTCAAGCGCGTCGGTCGAGCAGTTTTTGGAGTTCGGATGCGGTGAGGGCCCGGGGATGTGGTAAATGAACCTTTAGCCGCTTGCCAGGATCGTACGGCGACAGTTCAATTCTGCGCAGGTGAGTTGAGAGTTCGGCCAAGTGGCGGGCGTGCAATCTATGCAACCAACCACCGCAGTACGTGGGCGTTGCTACAGTCATAGTTATAGTTGTTCAGTACATCCGAGTCGCCGTCCGTCCTAAAATTAAATCAGGGGTTGGGATTCAATAAATGCAGGCAGAATTTGCGCCCGCACCGCGACGGCAAGGACGTTGAGCCGTAAAGGAGTGAGTGTTTCCGGTGAATTCGGTGTTTAGGGGAGATACGGATACATTTTTTCCCACTCAATATGACTTGTCGGAGTAGGGCTAGTAAACGCGGTGACTGGATTGGCGGGCGTTCGTTCGTTTGGTGTTGACTTCTTTGTACGCCTTGTGCGTTTATCGGGCCTTGAATATTGTTCGAACACGGTGTACGCGCGGAATTAACGGGCGCGCTCCGGGTTCATGCGGGATGTCCAATGTGTCTGCGGGGAATCAGTCGTGGCCGGGTATCGTAAAGTGGTCGGACAGATGGGGATTCAAGTGGATTTAGAGCGACGGTGAGCTTCACACGTACGGGGATTTGGAGTTTGGAATTCACTGTGGTGTCGAGTACGGGTGGTAGCAGGGCATTCGGGCACGACTGCGCAGAAATGGGAGTATACCATGCGCGTTCGTTCGTGGAGTTGGAACGGGAAAGCAGGTGTTCTACAATCACGGGTTGCTGCAGCGGGGTTCAGAATGCCCACGCGAGGTAATGTCAATATGTACGTGGAGCGCGGAGGCGGGAAATTGGTTCGGTGCCGGTGGCAGGGTTTGCGCTCATGGGGTTTCGAATTCGGAGCTTACTTGAGGACGTAGTGGACGTACGTACATGTAAAACTCGAGGCGGGATATGTTCGGGGTACGTGAAGGTCGATGTTTACGCGGAAATTGAACGATTTTCAAAACTTGGACTTTTTCGGATAGATAATCGGATAGGCTCGATAGATGAATCGGCAGAGGTTTGGGAGATCCGTTGCGGACACGATAGCGGACGCTCAATCTTCCGTACTTAGCTCCTTGGTGTTGGCGCGCACGTTCGCTGCTCGTTGGGGCTGGGGTGGGTGAACGTCGGGTGTTTGTGCTCCGCGGGGTTGAAGTCGGGGGATGAACGTGATAAATCGAGGTGGGGCAAGGGCTAGAGATAAGGCTAAGGGTGGGAGATGGGTACCGCTACGGTGATTGCCAGGAAACGATTCAAAGAGGAGCGTTGGGGTGGGGTAGCGCTGCCGGCTGGTGATTTGCAGGAGATATTGGATATGTCGGTGTAGGGTGATGTGCGGCCGTAGGGATCGCGGGAGGCCGCGGCGGTGGGCAGGTGACGCTGATAGGGAGCCAAGTAGGTTCAGGAGTGAGACATCGAGCTGGGTAGATTGTGAACACCGGTAGGAGGATTCGAACGACGGCACGGCCTTGAACGGGGATGGTTTGTGGATGTGAGACAAGGAGCGAGACGTGGCGGTGCGTGGACCGTGAGACGTTGTTCGTTGTTGGTGTTGGTGTGACCGTTGAACGGGCGCTCCGCGGGACGACTAGTGTAGGGCCTAGGCTAGGAACGTGGGATGATGGGGCGTACGTGGGATGCGGGGTAAAGACCCGAGGATGCTCCGAGGTAAAAATACGTGGTGCGGATACGTGTAGGTCGGGGGTAATGAAATGCTGAAATGCGGGTAGGAGATTAAGGGACGGGTGGGGGGGAGGCATGGAGGTAGTGAGGCGTGGTGTCAGGGTGTGTTCGCGGGATGGGAGTCAGCTCGCAACGGGCAGGGTCGAAATATCAGCTGTGCGGTCAGCTGAAAGACGGATCTGTCTCCGAGATGCGTCGGCAGCGTCGGCCCGGCAGCACGTGCAAAAGTAGGAACATCCGCAAGAGTAATTTGCCACAACACCGCACTGCAACCACCACCACCACACAACAACAAGGGCAATGGGAGGCCCAAACACCCCGGTCCTCCAGGTCGCCCCGATGCCCGCGACGCACAGGACGCCCTCCAGCTGTGGTCAGGTATGTCACCCCATCACGGACAATAATAATAATATTTATCTGTGAAAAAGTATTTTCCAAATGCAGGGACTCGCTGCAGGACGGCCGCCGCCTCGAGAACATCTCCTGGCGCCTCGCTTTCCGCGACCCAACCGTCTGCCGCCACCCCAGGAGCCATCGTGGCCCCGACCCCCGAGTCTGTGTCCAGCGACGAGCCCGGTAAATCCACTGCTGCCACTGAGAGCACTAGCAGTGCATCGCCGTTCTTCCAGCTCACCCGCGGGCCCGTGCGCATCTTTCCCTTCAATTCCTCCCGCAGCCACTTATCGATCCGATGCAGCCGCGCCGATCCGCGCGCCCGCACGCCCCGCGGGTCGCATCATCTGCGATATGATACCCCGGGCCTCACCCAGCTGCTCAAGGATGTAAAGAAGGGCCCGCCCGACACAAAGGGCTACCCCACTCCCGCGTCCTCCAGCTCCTCGTCCGCGGGCTCCGCGTCCTCGTCCGCCGTATCCATCGCTGTTGAGGAGCCTCGTGCAGAGGAGCCGCGCGTTGAGAGCCTCGTGCAGAAGAGGACCCGACCGTGGTGGGCGCGGCCCCGTGTTCACGTCATCATCAACACCCCGACCCCGAACCTCACCCCGCATCCCTCCCCGCATCCCACCCCGCCGGCGACACCCTTCTCGCCGCATCCTCGGTGCGCGTCTCCCCGACCTCGCTCGAACCGCCGCAGCCCCCTCCCCGCTCTTCCTCCCGCGCTCCGCCACCCGCGGCATGGGCTCGCCCGTCTTCGCCTCTGCCGTCGCCCCAAGTCGACCCACATCCTGCCGCTCGGCGGCCGCCCGTGCCCCCGGGCAGCACGCTCCACCCCACCGCGCCCACTGGCAGCAAGCGCGCGCAGCATCTTCTTCATCCACGCGTCCGCGTCCTCGCACTCGTCCTCGCGCTCGTCCAACTCGAATTCGACGTCGTGCGAGGGCGAGGCGGGAGCGAGAACAGCGGAGAACAGCGAGAGCTCGCAGGAGCGCGATGCGCGCGAGGGGAGCGCAAGCTCGTGGAGCGTGCCGCGCTCAGCGTGAGTGCGAGGGGGCGCGTTCCTGCGCGCGGCCGCGCCGGGAGCAGCGGCTCTGCGCGCGACGAGCTGCAGAAACAGGCGCCGACAGCCGCAGACGCAAACACAACTGCAACCGCAGCTACAGCCACCGCCGCCGCCACCTCCGCCGCGTCCGCAACCGGCACGAATCCCGAGGTGGCGCTCGCGGTGAACCCGGAACCGCCCAAGCCCACGCGCGCCCGCGTCTGCGCCGTTCCTGGGTGGCTTTTTGATGATGAGGTACGTTGCGCTTCTGTGTGTCTCCGTGGCGCGGTACTGATTTTTTTTGGGATCTAGGGAAGCGCGAATGAGAATGCGCATGGGAAAGTAAAGGCGCCTGCGGAGGACGACGCGCGGTCCGTGTCGTCGCTCGCGACGTCCGCGTCGATCGTACATGTGCGCCCGAGGAGGAGAGGCGAGCCGCAGCCGCAGCGCAGCCCAGCATTCGCGGTCGCGCTCGAGGAAGGGCGGGACCGCCGTACGGAGTAGTACGCGGAGCCGGGACGCGCGGGGGCCCAGCGCCCCCCGGCGCAAGAGGAGTAACAGCAATCGGGATGCGGCGCCGAACGCGTTGGGGCTGCCGTCGAACCTCGCGGCGGCAGCGGCGCTCGTGGAGCGCACGATGAGCACGCGGAATTTGAGGAAGATGGTGGTGCTGGCGACGACGAGCGATGAGGAGGAGGATGGGACGGAGGATGGAGAGGGGAGGACGAGGATGATGAGGATGAGGAGGGGTGGAGTGATGAGGAGGGGGAGATGTCGAGTCGCGGGGATGGCGAGCTCTCTGGGGAGCGGTCGAGTCGAGGTGAGGTCTCCAACCACGGGGCCGGGGATGAGGCGGAGAGTGTTCAAGGGGAGGGTGGAGAAGGGGATGAGGATTGGAGAGGACGACGATGAGGACGGGAGCGATGGGCACGCGGGTCCCAGCGGCGCGACCGCCAAGGCGCCGCCGCCGTCACTTCAACAGAACGCCGCCCCACCTAATCTCGCTCGCGGGCCACGCGCGGGGCCACAGCACGGACAACGTCAACCCCGCCGTCGAGCTGCGCCAGCTGCCGACGCGCCCCCTGCACCGTCGGCCTCGCACCTCCCCGCGCTCGTGAACGGCAAGCACACCACGCACACCGCCTCGGCGCAGAACGCGCGCACCGCGCGCGCGCTCAAAGCGACCATGAGCGCAACGACCCTCTCGAGCGCGATGCTCGAGGCGCAGCGCCAGCGCGAGCTCTTCGCCAAGGCGCCGCGCGGGACTATGAGAACCTTGCCGCGCGGCGGCGCGCGGCCTGGGGGGCTGAGTTTGCTGTTGAGGCCGCAGCAGATGGTCCAGCAGGAGCAGCAGCACTATCAGCAGCAGCAGCAGCAGATTGGGCAAGTTGGGGGCGGGGCCGGGAGCGGGAACGGGATGCCGGCACAGAGGATGCGGCCTGTGGGTGGGTTTGGGGGGTTAGGGCTCACTATGAGCTCGGCGAGGCCGCCGGTTGCGGGGGTTGGGGGGCGGAGCTGTCGCCGATTCCGCCGACACCGGCGACGGTGGGGCAGCAACAGCAACAGCAACCACCGCACGCGGCGAGGAGGCCGCAGCAACAATCACCCTCGCAAACAGCAGCAGCAGCAGCAACAGCGGCAACAGCCAGCCGGGCCACCACTAAAGCGCCCCGGGATGCCCGCGCGCGCTGTCGAGCACGCGTTGTCGCCGCAC